>JAQIBA010000339.1:0-22786 GCA_028293925.1 Brueelia nebulosa | reverse complement strand
AAGAGGGGGAGAGTCAAATGTCACCCCCTTGAGAAAGGACATGTAACCGCGCATAAAAGGTCAGAATGGGGCCAAAATAGGGGTTGGTTTCCGTCTCTCCCCGGGGGAGGGGGATGAATTTCGGATGGAAATGACAAAGTTTTCACACCCTCCAGCGAGGAAATTAAATCTTAAATTAGCAGGTCAATTAAAAATAATTAAGCCGAGAGGAAGAAAGTGATAATAATAGGAAAAGGGGGAGAGTTAAAATTCGAAATGAAAAGACGGGAAATTATTAATTGATGGCGAGGGGGTTGTAAAGGGGGGCGGGCGGAGAAGGGGCTCTTTTCGAACACCCTCAATCCCTCTTTTAGAATTACTCAAAAAATCATAATCTCCTTCGATCGCCAATCCAAATCGTTATAAAAATAAATGGAGGTTGTCATGGAAATTAAGGGAAACGTCAAACGGTGACAGTCGAAGACGCGTCGATGAGGGAGGGGATGACAGGCGGGGGAGGGGTGTAATGGGATGGAGATCGTTGGCGGATTTCGCAAGGGACAGCCGGGGATGAAAACTGACAGTTGAAAACCAAAAGAGATTCGCCGAATTAAAAATGGCGGGAATTTTGAACCGGCGACCCTAGGGATTTTCAAAAAATGCACATTAAATAATTTTCCCCATTCGGAGTTTGATAAAAACCCGAAAGGGGAAGACGAAGGTCGTCCGAGGAAAAACAGAAGAAGAGGAGGCGAAAAAGGTAAAAACTGTCGAAGCATTGGAGGACGTCGGGACATCCGCAGTCGGGACAAACACGTCCCGTAAGTACGACCGCCCCCTGGGCGCAATACAAAAACCATTTAATCGGAGAGATTTTATGTATTAACAAATCCGAACGGCGGTCGAAATCAAAGCGGAGGACGATTTAGAACCCCCCGAGAATTGACCGCAAAACGTGACGAATAAATAAAAGCAACCCCCGGGGGGATGAAGGAGGGTGCAAAAATGATCCGAAGACATGAGGAAACAAAAGACTCCTCGAGAAAACCGAAAGGGGTGCGAATTAACATGGGGGTGAGGGCGGTTTAGAGCGGAGCGGGGGTGAATGTCAGGCGAACCCCCGAAATGTCAAAGCATCCCTCCGTCGGATTTGTTTCACCCTCAGAAAACATTTTTCTTGCCCCAGTGCGCTCCGTGATGTTTTCATTGTGCGGTTTTTTCCTCTTTTTTCTCTCCCGTCAACCTTTTGTTGGAAAACGGCTGTCGACGACCTGATAGGAGCGTCAGCGGGGGCGGAGGGGGCGGAGGAGGGGGCGGCGGGGACGGAAAGGGGTTGTCGGCCCGCCGAGAGATCGCAACAACGAAATTAAATTCAAGATTACAATGAAAAGAATGAAAATTACATAACGGGGGTGGGATATCAGGGGTTTCATCCCCCGTTTGAGACAGGAGTTTGTGACGCAACCGCGATTGATATTCAGGGGGCGAAAGTGTTCGCGATCGCCCCGGAAAATGAAGACGAGCATCCCCTTAAGGGCGGTTAATGCGGGGGCAAAAATGAAAAGCCCCGATAATGGGGTGAGGGCGGTGTTTAAGTGAAATGGGAAGGGCGGGGGCGGCGGGGGCGGTAGTCAGACAAGTGATTTGTGATTTCGGGGGTAAAAGTTTAATTAAAATCAGTTGCTAAGTATTCGGATTGCTGTCGGCGGAAGTGGAGGCTTTTGATTCGAAAATTTCACCTCCCCTAGATAAATTCCACGAGACTTTCGCTTCCGCTCGAGTGGAGACTCTTTAATTTCCGCCATGTTCGAATTCCGCCCTTAATCTATCGCTTTGATTCGGGAAAAAATCACCGGATCGACTTTTGACGAACTGAATTTTCTCACCTCTTTCAAGAAATAACCGCCCCAAATTAATAATTCGCCAAACCTCCCCTTTTTTGGACATAAAAAATTTCCACCCCATAAAAACCACCCTCGAAAAGCCTAAAAATGTTAATTTTCCCTCATCTGACCTCATGTGATTGACGACAACGCTCTCTTCAGTCAAAACAAGCGACTCCCAAATCGATATATCGAAACACCGGAAACAGAGAAAAACCGTTATAACCTTTTGAAGTAATTTTTTCGTTTCCCTCCCTAATGAATCAATAAAAACAAAATTAATCTTTATCGTTTATTGTTGTTATAAAAACAAGAAAATTTTCTCGGTTTTAATCCTCCGATGAGATTAATTGAAATACAGTAAAAATAAAGAAGAAAAAAAAGGAAATTTTAAGTGGATTCGATCGGAGGAAGAAAATGAATTTTTTTCTCTTTCAGCCCTTGGAAAAATAATTTGTTCGTTATTTTCCACCCTTTGATTGGGGCGATTCTCACCCTTCTCCGGACTTTTTCTTATTCCCATCCCCTTTCCGGCCTCTGCTTTATGGTTCGTTAAACTGCGCAAAGAAAGAAAGGGCGGCAATCGGATTTTGATATTTTCAACAAGTATCCGGTTAATTTTTTACTTTTCTACATCTTCTAATTAGTGCTGTTGATGAGGAATCGTTCATTTATTTAACTTATCTAAAGAAAAGACAGTAAACTGTATAAAAAAAAATCCCAGACTACGTCCGCACGTAATAATATTATATACAAAACTGTATCAAAAGAGTTAATGCTCAAGTATGTCGTGTGTGGAGAAGGAGAAGAAGGAAGGGGATGCAACCCCTCGTTTCCTTTCTCTCTCTCTCTCTCTCTCTCTTCTGGCAATTCGACGCACTCGCCAACCATGAAATGAGAGAGAGAGAGAGATTTTTTTATTAAAATCACGGCGATCATGTTTATAAAAAAAACACACTATTAGTTAGTTACACATTTACGGAGAGTCGTAAATCAAATAAGGGAAAATCGAATTTCCTTCCCGTGAGGGATGAAACAGAGGGTGAGGGGGTGAGAATGGAATTTCGGTGTTGCTGATCTTGTCCGATAAAGTTCGAGGCGATATCGTGACTCAAGTCCGAGGCGGTCGGAGGGGGATGCAGGAGGAAATGAGAGTATCATCCTCCTAATGTTTACACCCCCGGGGGTGGAGAGAGGAGAGGGAGAGGGAGAGAGAGAGAGAGGGGTTTTGCGTGTTCATCCGGGTTTTGCCGCCGTTAAATAAAAAAAATGGCGCCGCGGTTTACGTGAGAAACAAAAATTTAATTGCGGTCACGTGCTCGACGAGGGTTGAAAGAGCCACGTGAGGGGGTGGGAATATTGTTTGGCTTTTGACTTGAGAGGGTGCTTAAAATTGAAATCAACTCGAGGCAGAGCACGGGAGAGTTGATCACTCGCGCTCAACCCGTCCGCGAATTCCTCCGCGGGGGGTGAAAACACCCCCGAGCTCTTTATTTTCTTAAAACTTCGGAAAATATGAAACAAAAACTGCGGGGGTAAAATCACGAAAACAAAAAAGAAAAAATATTAGACGAGGGGGGGAGAGAGAGAAAAAAAATCTGGTAACCAATCCTCGGGGTTGAAAACACGTCGGGGTAAAAATTTCCCCCATCACGGAAGCAACAGGGGTGAAAGGGATGGAGCGAGAAGAAAAAAAGGAAAAGTCAAGCGTCTGCTTTTAACAAAATTTAAATTTATTTTCATTATTAAGCGGAAACGGGGGTGGGTTCGGGGAATGGGGGGTGGAAAACCAGAAATTCTCACGTAATAATTTATGTGGACGTTTTTTCCCCTTTTTTTAAGGAGTGCTTCGCCGGGGGGTGGAGAGACGCTTCCCGTTCAGATTCGGAAACGATGCTGCGGAAGTCGACGAGGGGTGGGAGGGGAGGGGAGGAGAGGGGGTGGGAACCGAAATCCGTTACTTATAGATCACCCTTAGAAAGTCATCGATCTATAACAATTCGAAGGGATGAAAGGGGATGGAAAGTGCATTGAATGGCACGTCGAAGGGGGAAAATTTTCAAAATGTCAACCAACGGGGGAAGAACACCCCCGAACTGGGGGTGGAAAACCGTTTTCAAAGCAAAAAGCCGGAAAATGTATCCAAGGGAAAAATCTACCGATTTTCCATGGAAGAGACTTTTCACCCCCTTTTTCTCAAGGGATGACGAGTTGGGGGTTGCACACGTACCTTATAAGCACCCAAGTCCTCGACGATGCACTCCATGATGGCCTCCCTGCCGACGGGTATCGTCACGTTTGTGATTGGCTCCCCGAATTTGGGAAGATCTGGAAGGAAATAAATTTATTAAAATTGAAATGTAGCGAGCGAGGGGTGGACGGGGTGAGGGCGAACGGGGGCGGAAAGCCGAAAGTTTAAAAGAGCTTTGCATGACCGTCACGGTCAACTTGACAAATCTATAAATTATATTTACGTACTTTCCGGGGGGATGATAATTTTTAGGCTCGGAGTACCGCTCGGGGATGATTTTCAGGCGCGATCATTACACCCTTCCACCACGTCGGACCGAGAGAAATCGTTTGCGAGCAATCTCGCTCACACGGTTCGATGGTCGTGTGAGTGTTCACACCGGAAGGAACCGCAGTTGACAGACAAAGAAATACGTGACTTGTCAATCTTGTCAAATTCAGGCGCGGATGTCGGAGACTCGAGCGATTGTTAGCTTGACTTGTCGTTTCCCCCCACGAGGGTTGTTTTTTGTGCAGAGAAGGGGATGAAGGGGGCGGCGAGAGGGAAAGAGAAAATTCCTTTCAACGGTTTCTGTTCTTTCTGAATGAGATTTTAACAGTGGCCCCACTCTGCTTGGGGCCTTCATTTTTCCAATGAGGTGCAGTTGGGGGCCCCAAAAATCGGCATTTTTATTATTAATATTCTCTAATTTAAATCATATTTTACTAATCTCTTTATTATTTATTTATTTATTATAGCGAAACGGACTTAATCTTATTTCGTCATCGATTAATTTCATATTGTGGTTGTAACTTTTATATTATTCTTTGATAAGCTAAACATCAGTGTAATTGTAATGATTTTTCTAATTAATTATGTAAAATATTAATATAGTTATATCCGAACTTTATATTATATTATATATTGAAAATCTTTTCATACGATAATTTTAAAATGTGAATTAAATTACTTAAAGATTTCATTCAAAAAAGCATTTTTTTCAGGTTCTGAAAACACCGCCCTCACAAAGAGGGGTTTTCGTACCGTCTTCACACCCCTTTAGGGGAAGAAAGAACACCAACCCTCGTCTGAGACGAACTTTTGTTTTCACCTCCGAAAAGAAATCCGAGGGAAAATCCTTTTCATAAGTTTTAATTACGGGATTTTTCCCGGAGAGAGAGAGAGAGAGAGAGTTTATAGAAAAGACGTTAACCGCGCCTAAAAAAACAGTTTTTCATCCCTTTTTTAAGTAAACACAAAAGGTGGAAGAGAAGCTGTTAGGTTTTTGCTCTTTCTTTCCCGCCGCCAGTTTCATAGTTAATTTGAAAGCACAAAGAGTCTCTTCTCTCACCCATCTACTCCCATCTACTCTCTCATCTATTCTTTTCTTTTCCCTCCCTCTCGTCTCCTCTCCGATCGACGACTCCATTCAGGATCCCACCGGAACGCCACTTCATTGTTTCGCGTACTCGTCGCCGGCTCCTTCGACCCCCTCCCGCTTTCCACCCTTTGCAAACCACCCCATCGATCCGAATGTCAGCACCAATGTTAATCAGCAAGTGAAACCCAATAAAAAGGAAAGATTAAACAACCGCCATTAGAGAGGTTTTTGTTTCTGTCACGAATTCACACCTTTAAAATTTTAATTTTCACCCCCTGTGGGGGTTGGTTCCGTTTCCGGCCAGGAGCACTTTATTTCCTTTTTATCGGTGGTTCCATCCCCCCGTTCATTTCCCCGGTTAATTTCGCAATTAATTATTGATAAGAGAAGTCGAGGATGCTTGGGGGCGGGGGGTCAGCAACCCTCGTTCATCTTTTCGGGATTGGGGGTGTGTTGAAATTCAACCCCAAAAAATAGTGTTCCGGATCCAACCCCCAAAAAAGGAGAGAAAAGAGCGGTGGCCGAGGCGATGGGTAATGATTTACACCCATTTGGACTGAATCGAACTTGTGTTTGTCTCCGAGGGGTGAAACCACCCCCTTCGCCAGGAAAATTGCGGGGAAGTTTAAAAGCAAATCCCCGTCAGACCGCTTTAATTCATGAACCCGACGCCGTAGTAATAAAACGTGAGGACAATTAAGACGTCGCTATCTCATACAGGGCAATCTTTTCCTGCCGAGTCAGCTCCATCCGTTAATCCACCCCTTATAAATAAAACAACCCCCTTGGAACTCCGCAGTTTATGATAGACCCAATTAAAATTTCCATTTGATAAAAAAAGGCTTGAAGATGTTGAGAATTACAATCCGGCTCTCGATCCTCCCCAACCCCTCGCATCTCCCCTTCATCCCCAACCCTCCCCAACCACCCCCGACGAAAACAAATAATTCGATTTTCGAGAACATACGCTTTAAATAACGAATTTTCTTCGGAAAACTGTTTAATCGACTATCACGCGATGGAGTTATTGATTTAATCATTACAACGAGATTCTATTCCCGATTTCACCCCCTCGATCCCACCCCCCGACCCCAACCCCGTATCGTTTTCTATTATCAAAATTTAATTTTCCTTCTTCATTTAATTAGGACCAGTTGTAAATGAGGAAAAAATGTTTTTATTTCTCGCATTGAGACGTCGGGGAGGCGCGAAAGGGGTGGATTTTCCCGGGACAGGCACCAATCGGGGGGTGAAAAACAACCCCTTCCATCCCACGCCCCCTTCGCAATTAGATGCGACGGACGAAAACCACCCCGAACAAACTTTTTTATTTTCCGAGAAGCACATTTTTCTCCTCTCACCCCCATTCATCCCCTATCAACACGGAATTGTCGGAATCTCGAGGAAAACCGAAAGGGGGTGAGTTTCGGGAATTCTTTCCGACGCGTCGCGACGACCAAAACATTCCAGTCGATATTCGTGAATAATTCGAAAGGTTTCCACTGAGTTTTTTCTTTCCTCATTCTTTAATATGGAATGTGATGCGCCCCAACTTTTCCGAGGGGTTGCCACCCCTATTGTCCTATGGGCCCAATTAATGGGAATTGAATCAGGAACTCGTATCATTCAAAACAATGCCCGTTCTGACCCAAAATAATTTGATATTTCGAAGACAATTGTAAATTCGGCAAAAATACCAAAAAAATTTAAGGTGATTTTCGGGGGTCAAAATGACCCCTTTTCGCCGCATTAGTGTTAACCAATGGCGACTCTTTGTCTTCCCTCGCGGAGTCTGATCTCCCGCAGGATTTGCTAATCCTAAGCCAATCCGGGGTTAATCTCCTCTGCGTCCAACGCCTCTCCCATTGGCGGTCATTGTCCATCCCCTCAATGCGCCCCCGAAGGCAAGGGGTGAGACGAACGTTCGGACATTCCCAACCCCTAAGTCCTTAATCCGTTCCAATGAATGCGTCTTCCGGCGAGGTTTCCCGGGAATCCCAGACGAGGAGGGAAACAATAACAACCCCCTCGCACGTGGCGTCCATTTGTAATCCTTCCGGGGGATGAAAAAGAAAGAAGAAAGCATTTAATTCGAAGCTTAATCAGCGCCGTATGTAAACATAATTAAATTCCAAACAGGAATCTAATCTCTTAATCTAATCACGTCTAATCCGATTAGGGTTACGTCTGGTGGAGCGGATTCGGCTTTCTTTGGGGGGCGATTTGGGGGGGGGCGAATGGGGGCCCGAGACATTCTTTGAGTTTTCCAATTCGTGCGGGCCGCGTTTAGCGGTGGCTAAATTGCTATGCACTTCTCACGTGATCTAAAAATGAAAAATGAACGTTGGCGTAATTACGGGAGAGGGAAGAGACGGGCGAAGGAAGGAAGCCGTGATGGGGGGTGAGGGGTGAGTCCAAAAGTAAATCGCTCATAATAAAAAATCAAAAGAGTTCGGTCACGGACTTGGCGAGGGGTGTGTATTCGCGGGCGCACATATGAGCTTGCAAAGTATTGGGTTGTCGGTTATTTACTGCCCCCCACATCCCTCGCACCCCCTCCCCCCCCATTCCGCCCCGCCCTCCGCTGACCGTAATAAAATCTCAGTGATTTAAGCACTGCTGATTAATTTTTTCTTTTGGAAAGAATCGAAACGAAATTGATTTATTGATATTTCAACCACATTTTCCTTTAGGTAGAGATTTTTTTATACATAGAACTATATAAGACATTATATTATATTTTTAAAGTCATTTAAAATTTTTATAAACAAAATTTCATTTAAAGCAGACAACAGTTTCTCCCAACTTTTACTGATCTATAGTATTATTATTTTATTGTTTTATAATTTTATAAAGAGGCAAAAGTATAAAAATAAAAGAAACGTGTAAAACTATAAGAGATTCTATAAAACATAAAAACAAGGAAATAAATGTGCTGAATATGAATAAAAAAATACTTTTTATATTTTTATAATTTTATATATTTCGACCCTGAATGATATTCTTTCTGGGTCAAATAGTCCTAAATTGTGACCAGATAAGTGATCAAAACCGAACTCGGACAAATGGGACAGTAAAAACGCTCGAAGAACACAGTCGCCCCCTCCGCCCTCTCCGCCCCACCGCCCCCCAGGAAAGAAAACAGCTGACCAATCGGCAGACAACCTCATTACGAATGCGGCCGTAAAAACCCGTTACGCCTACGACAACCTTAATTCGCTTCCTGTCGGATTACAAACCTGCCCCTGCCGCCCCCGCTCGCCCCCCTCGCCCCCCTCCGCCCATAAAACCAAAAAAGAAACCTCATGCGATTATTTTCCTTTCTTCCCGGATTATTATTATTTTTTACAAAAAGGGTAATTACGAAACGGTTAAAAAAACAATAAAACCTAAGAAAGGGAAAGTAGGGACACGTGATTTATGAAAAATAAAGTCGAGTGGGGGCGAATGGGGGAGGGGCGTTGGGGGGACGCGGAAACAATTATTATTTAAATAGAAAGAAATTAATAAGTTATTTATATGTAGATTTTTTGCTTTTCCGCAGGAAGGGTGTAATGGCGGCAAAACAGAAATCCTCCGACCAGACGCTGACCTTTCGCTACGAAATCCATCCCCTTGCATGTTTATTATGCACAACACCCATTTTTCAAACGCACACCGTCGGGGGGAGCCGCCCCCGGGGCACACGGCTCAAAGGCACCGCTCCCCCTCATTTTTTTCCATTTCCGTCAAAATGGATTCACACGAGTGAGCCAACAAAGGAAAATTGCACACGATAAACTCTTCTTTTCTCTCTTCTTCTTCTTCTTCTTCTCCCGATTGTTTCCTGTGGGAGTCGATGAGGCGCCCCTCTGCAGTCGTCCACCCCACCGCCCACCGCCCTCTTGTGGAGTCCGTCGGGGGAGGCAGTGACCGCCCCGGTGTTGCGGTTTTTTTCCAGGACGAAACGTTATGTGGTTTGGCTCAGAAAAAAACAAAATTTATTGGCGGGGGATGAAAAAACAAGTGAGCAAATGCGAGTGAGAAAAACAACCCTCGGTTGGGGTGAATTCGAATCCAGGGCTTTCGGATTGACCGGAAAACAGGAACGTTCGGGGATGGAATTATATACCGATATATTACATATCATATATTATATATCAATGGATATATAATCACAGGAAAAGAAGATGGAAACAAAAAGAAAAGATGTTAGGTCATTAAATAGATAGAAAGCAAACTCGATGATAAGAAAGTCAAAGAAAGAAAGCGAAACCTGTACAGTAGGTGACACACGAGAGAGAGAAGAGCAATAGAAAAGAAGAATGTCAAAAGAGAAAGCCCATACACATACAGTAGATGACTTAAAAGATAGAAGAGAATATCAAAAATAGAAAACAAAACCCATACAGTAGATGACACAAGAGAGAGAAAAGGACAATAGAAAAGAAGAATATCAAAAAGAGAAAACAAAACTCATACAGTAGATGACACAAGAGAAGAGAAGACGGGAAGAGAAGAAAGATAGTGAAGGCACTCAAAGCGATAAAAGAACGAAGAGAAGAAAAAGAAAATCCCGTCTCTCCATTTATCTTCTTTTATTCGCTTAATTTTTTCACGCGTTATCCCCTTCTCACCCCCGAACCGATTTATGTCTTTTTAATGGTGAGCAAAAAAATTAAGGGAGACTCGGGGGCGGGGGTTGAACAAATGGAAAGTCGAATGGGGAGCGAGGGGGCGGGAGAGGAACCGGATCCAAAAAATTGTCAAATCCGCTAAATCTTTTCAGATGTTTTTATCGGAACTTCTTCCGCCCCCTCTGAGGGGTGGCAAAATTCAGCGCCCCCCGAAAATTAAAAGTCTGCGTTTTTAAAAACTTAATTTCGGCCTTTTGATTAACCCTCAATTAGATAATCTAATTATCCCGTCTCTCTCTCTCTCTCTTTCTTATCTCTCTTTGAATTCCCGTTTTTCATTAGTCCGATTTAATTTCATTTTTAACTCTCCCCGGAAAATGGCGGCGGGGGTTGAGATTGCTCTTGCATTTTCTCCTTTCTCCTCTCGGTCCGTTACCAACCCTTATTTGTTAGGGTGGTTTTCCCCTCCCGAGGTACATCTTCCCCTCCTTGCTTCGTGACCCGATCATCCCCAAGCAAATTTCGAAAACCATTTCTTCACCCCCTCCCTCTCCCCTTTCCCTTTTTAATTAAATTCTCAAGAGTTTCTCGGAAGAAGAAAAAATACACACGGCAGAAACAATTTTCGTGCTTAATGACACGATACGGACCGAAATTCCGTTATAAATTTACGAGCCCTTAGCTCGCGGGGGTAGCAACCCTCAGCCCGATAATATGAACGAGCTTCCGGTTGTTCGCCCCGAGTGCTTCATGTTGTATTTTAATCGTGGAAGGAGGTAATTTCGGTCTGTTCCCACGGGGGGCGTCCATTCGAGGGGGAGGAAGGGTGGAAAAGAGTGGGGGAGGGTGGGAGAGGGGTGGCGTAACGGTTATCGGGGGGGAGAAAGCCTCAGACGTTCCGATGTTTTGATTTCAATTTCCCGGGAAGGAGTTTTCATCCCCCTCTTCGACCTCTGAACTTCCCGAGAACCCGGATAGGGGTGGAAGCAGTGGCGGATTCGGTTTTTCCGTGAGGGGGGTGGCAACATTCTCACTACAATTGTCATACTGCATGTACTAACATTCGAGAAGAGTGACTGAGGAAAAGTCCGAAATGAAACAAAGAGAGGCGGATCACAGATCTCCCTTTCCAGGCCGCCCCCAACAACCCCTTCAAGTGGCGATTCCTCTCATTAGGGCGAGTGGAGCGCGGGCAGCAGCGCTGCCAACATCCCGCTGTTGAAAAACCGAATGAGAAAGAGAAACAAGCTCATTACGAAAATCGAGGAAGCATAATTTAATAATTTCAATGGCCCTTATATTTTTAAAACTTTTTTCATGCTTTGTTTTCCCCGACCGAGCTGAAAGAAAAAAGAGAATCATGACTCGAAAAGGGGTTATAAATTTTCCCCTGCCTTCTTTAAACCTTCAAAGGTCTCCAACTTTCCTTTTTTTCACTTCCTTTCCCTCTTTTCGAAAACAAATATCTGATATGTTTTCCCAATCATCGATTTTCGCTCGGAAAACAATTCTGACTGCTTAATTCCTTCGCGCACTTACATTTGTACGTCTATGGTTTTTTTATACCTTCTTTGTGTCTGTGGTTTCCGCCGCAGACCGTTAATAACAACATTCGAAGTTCGACATTTATAATGTTCTCTTTTAACACTGTACACACTAAAACACATGTTTGAAAAATGCAAAGACATATATATATATAATTCACTCCTGTCACACCAGAAATTATACTAATGGCGTTACCTACTTCTGCTCGTTACTATGGCAACCGGCAGACGCTTACAGTGTTGCCAACTTGCCCTAGTTCCACGTCAGTAAACATTTTTATTCTGCTAGTTTTAGTAAAATTTATACGCACATGTTTGTATTGTATCTTTTATGTCTACTAGTGGAAAATGTATGTAATTTTATTAATTTATACTAATTATATAATTATTAATTTACTATATTTATCCTTATAAATACTTCACGGTTGTCTACGCGTTAATATAAGTTTGTTTATTTTTATAAATGTGTATAAAATGTTTTAAAATATACAAATAAATAATATGTATAAATGTTAATTGTATATATATAATATAATATTATATAAATACTACATATGTAAAATTAAATAAATCTATTTAATGACAGAATGACAGAACATGTCAATATAGCTATGTATAAATTTATACAAAAAAATGAAAACACTAACAGATGTTAGTGCTTGTATGAATAAAAAAGCACAATTATGTCTCTTCTATTTTCTTCTTTATACTTATTAACATTTTACTCTTTATAAAAATTTTCTTTATGTATAACTAATAATTTCTCTTTAGGGATATACATGCGATTCCGTTCACGTTTAACTCATATTCATTTATACTGTTGACTTTTAACCCAAACATTTCGCCATTTCCAGAACGATCATACAGCTTAGTTATACTTAGATAATGATCATATAATTTAGTTATGCTTTTACCTCCTCCGCCTTTTTTTTAATTTATGTGCTATTATAAGTCGTTTATGAGGAAAGATATATTTTTTCGCTAATTGCGGCTGGCAGAAGGATTTTCCGAGCAGGTAGCAACCCTCCCGCCCTCCACCCCCTTCATCCCCCGCTAAGCGCTTCGCCCTTCGCCCCAATTAACCGAAACGCCGTCTTCGTTTTATTAGACACGCTCCGAAAATGTTTGCGGGAACCTTTTATTAACCTCCCGTTGCCGCCCCTCTCGCCCCCTCCGCCTCCGGTGTCTTGGGGGGCGGGGAGATGAGGGATGAAGAGTGATTGAGGGGGTGCCTCGGGGGACGGTCATTCGTTTTAATTTAGGGTGTCAATTCGGAGGGTGACAAAGGGAAATGGAATTGATGTCCCGTTTATGGACTTTCGACCTCCGATCCAAATTTGGGGATTTTAGTTTAATTGATGGAAGCGATGGTCAGCAACTGAAGAGGAGGACTTTGGGAACGCTGAGACAAAACGAAAAATTCACAATGTCGTGGAAGAAGAAAGACAAACAGCAGAAAGAAATAAAAAGCAACGACTGAAAAGTCGATGGAGAAAAAAATGAAACTCATCTCAAAAAAGAAATTTAATAAAAAAGTTGTAGAATAAAAAAATTTTAATACAAGGTATTGAATAAATGGTCGTGTAAAAAGAAAATTCAACTCACCTCAATGAACTAAGTTAAATCGTTGACTAAAAACGTCGTGGAAGAAGAAAGTTAAACTGCGACAAAACATCCGCTAAAATCCGAGAGAATCCAAAATTTCTAACACATAATCGGTTTTTGGGAATCCACTCAAAACACCTGCCGATGTCAAACGGACAAATCAACCCCTCATAAGGGGTGGAAACAGGCTACCAAAGCCTCATCCCCACCGCACCTCATTCACAACCCCTGCTCGCAATTTTTCGTTAAAAATAAAGAAAGTTGATTATTTTTCTTTTCTCGAGGGAGGGAAAATTATTTTTCCAACTTCCGGAAGCCGAGGGTGGCTTCGGGGCGGTTTGGATCGGAGGAGGGGGGAGGAAGTCACCCCCCGAGTTCTTCCTCAAGCTGTGCACAGCTGCAGCTACAAAACCGTGAAATAATTTCCCACGAATACGACTAAAAGTCGTGATTAGTCGCTTTTTGGTGTGAGCCACTCCCGAGGGTGGGGGTTGAAGGGGGTTGGAGGGGGCGAGCGAACGAGATAAGAGATGATCAGAAGAAGAGTGAATTTTTCACGCAACCGCAATTAATTTGGGAGAAGCGAAGGAGAAATAATTTCTCACGGGAGGGGAAAGGGGGATGAAAGGGGTTGGGGAGGGCCATCAACGTCGCTGAAATCACAAAGATCGGCCGAGGGGAGGTTTCCACTGTCAATGACGTGAAAAAATGGATTTTCCCTTTAAGTGGCTCTAATGGGAATCGTGTGAAGCGTCGGTTGGCAACACTGACGAAATAAAATAAATAAATATAAATAAATAACCGGAGTGGTTCGTGCGGAGTAAATGGGTTTCCCATTTACCCCCGCCACCCCCGAGGCCTCCCATCTAAATTATTTATCACACGACACTCTTTCATAAATGCTTTCCACCCCCCCCCCAAACGGGGGAGGAATTAACCGTCCAAGTGGGGGATGAAAGGGTGAGTTTCCCGAAAGAGAACGCAGACGTTGCCCGAATATGTTTATATTTGAGGACTCACTGTCAATGAACCGAAAGGAGATTTTCCTGTTTTCTCATTTATTTCCCGTGGAAAACCTTCTTGGAAAAATTGAATAATTTCCCGGAAAGTTGGCGAAACTGAAAGACTCGTCCTGTCGTCGGGTTTCGATTTTCCTGCAGGAATTACTTGCGGGGGAGGGAGAAGAAAATGGGGGATGGACATGCATTGGGGTTTTTTGGGGGATGATTTCAGAGTGTTTCAAACATCCCTTTGCTGTCGTGTTTGATTTCACATTTTTCTTAGAAGGGAAACAGTATCGGATTAAAAAATTGAAAAGGGTTTCGCCGAAGAAGAGAAAACAAATAAAATGAAGAAAGGAGAAGAAGGCACTTACGAAGGAGAAGTTAAAAGAGAGAAAGAGAAAAGAAAATCAAAGGTGAAAAAGGGATAAAAACACAATCACATCTCAGTCATTGCAGCATAAACATGAGTCCATTCCTCCAAACTGAAATGCCTAAGGGTGAGATAAAAGTCCGCAACCCTTCCTCCCCCCGAGGGGACGCATCCCCTTGCTGGCACGTGTCTCCCCTCCCCCAGGCACCCCAGGAAAAAACAAAACGATGGGGAGAGCCAAAAAAGTATTTTTATCGGTAACAAACAGACTCTGCGAAGGCGAAGTCAGTTTTCATTATTTTTATTAATAATAAAGATGGCGTTCTCGTTTTTAACAATGCAACGTAAAAAATTGAATTTCGTTCGAAACTGAACAAAACAAAAAGATTTTTTTAATAAAGGCCCGTTCTCCGTTCCTAATGCATTCAAAAATAAAAAAAACTTTTGTCTTCTGCTTTCCATGTTGTGAATCCCTCGGAAAAAATGTTCTCTCGTAATTCAACCCCGACTTTTCAACCCCTTCTTCCGGGCGACCTTCCAAAAGGGGCTGCTCGGGGCGGAACGGGGTGAACCTGGACGAACGACCCCGAAGGGTTCGTCTCTCCTGTAATTGTTTTAATTGAGTTTTTTTAATCCTTAATTATTTATTTGTCGGTTTAATAAAAAGAAAGGAAGCTAATGCGGGTTAGGGGGATAATCCGGAGCTTAGAAGGGTGCAATCCGGGATCCCGAGGGAACAATGCCAGAAACCTCGTTTCTTTCGTCATAAAAATTAAGAATGAGTCGGAGTGGTGTTGGGGGGATGAGGGGGTGGAAAGCACCCCTGCGTTTATGAGAGAGGACGATCTTTTTATCTTGTGAGATTCTTTTCATTTTAATTTTTAATTAATGCTCGAGCCGCACTTGTATTTTATTGTTTCTGCTACGGTTTTGAGAATCTTTCTCTCAGACTGAAAGTACAGATGAAAAAGAGGTAGACAGAAACAACAGAGAAAGCAGAAAAACTAAGACAGTGGGGAACGTAAAAAATATAAAGAAGAGAAAAAGATGAAATAAAAAAAAAATATAAAATATAAAAGGGGCGAAAACACAAAATGGAAAAATAGGCAAAAACAAGATGAAAAAAAGGATAAAAGATAAAAAAGACAAAAAAGAAAAAAAAGTGAGCACGGCCTTAGCTCAGTGTGTTAAACGCCTGCTCGCTGAGAAGTCGGACGGAGTTCGAATCCCAGCGGCGGTGGTATTTTTCTAAGGCCGTTCTCCCTCGCAGATGATTGGTCAGCACTGCGAGGTACCTAGACCACTGCTGGGAGGACGGAATGGCGTAGTGTTGCGCCTGGAAAGTCTGGCAAAACACTACGAAATTCCGCCTCCTTCACCTGCATTCACCTGCGAACACCTCGGTGAAGTACTGTCAGTGGACTCGCCACCCGCTACAGTACCTGACATGTTCATTCAGGCGCTTTGCAAGCGAACAAAATGTTTCGCACAAACCCCGCGACCCTAACGGAAAAGCGGGTTAAAGAAAAGTAAAGTAAAGTAAAGTAAAGAAAAAAAACATACAAAAAACGAAAACTCGAAAAAACAGGAAAAGAAAAAAAATACAAAAATGAGAACAAATATTAAATAGAGTAATAATAATATAAATAAAATTGTTAATAGTATTTATTAATAATAAATAGCAGTAACACACTGAAATATCCACAGGATACTAAATAAATAAATAAATAAATAAACGAAAAACGGAAGTTACTTATGACTCCTCCTAATAAATACTCACGAAATACAAAATTGAGTCAATACAATGCTCTTGAATGTCACGTCTGGTTCGAGGGCTGACTCGGGGGTTGAAGACTGCCTTCCTCTCAGCACAGGCCAAACACCCCGGCTGAGACTTTCAACCCCTTCGGAACAGACTTCGCCTCCGGAAAAAAGCTCAGAAGGTAAGCAAATACACAATAGACGAACCGGAACCGTGTCGTACCAGCCGCCAACCCCGAGCTACCCCTCAACCACCTCTGCTCTGAGCCACCCTTAAAGTTTCGTTTGTTACCCCCGTAAAAACGACGCCGATCTCCTTTCAACCCTTCTCTCGGGATGGAATTATTAACGAAAAACTTTTCTTCGGGGGGGAGGAGAGGGGGGCGTGTGGAGGGCGGGGGGTGACGGGGGTTGACATTAAACGCACTTCAATTTCGCCGAAGCTGTGCTTAAGGTGAAGATGTGTCGAAATGAGTTAATTACTCGAGACGGGCTCTATTGTACGAGGCAATTTGAATTTTTAAACTGACGGAGATTTTCGATTCTTAAGAAAAAACCTCCTCTCCTTTATGTTTCACGGTAACAGGCATGTTTTTATAATCGGAACGCGACAGAAATTG
Organism: Brueelia nebulosa; assembly: GCA_028293925.1. Lineage (NCBI taxonomy): Eukaryota > Metazoa > Arthropoda > Insecta > Psocodea > Philopteridae > Brueelia > Brueelia nebulosa. The sequence goes on along the minus strand of JAQIBA010000339.1, from coordinate 5,793 downwards.
GAAGTAACCTTTAATTGGAGTGTTCGATCCTTTGTTTTACATTTAAACGCCTTTCTATTAAATTCCATATGTAACGAAATTTTCTCCAAATTATAAGATGCGCTTTAGTGGCTATTTTTCCGCAACGTCAGAAGAATCTTTTAAGAATTCCCAAACGATTCATTGTAAAATGAACTGCGTTTGGAACCGTTTTTCATAGTGAATCAGAGCAGAGACGCAAACTTCTTAGAATACTTCGTCGCTCATTCATTTCTCGAGTGATTTCCTAGTTGATTCGGATGCATATTTTAATGTGAAATATTTGAGGAAAAGCGGAAAAGTCGTCGGCGTCCGCGGGGACGTTTCGCTTCCAGTGCAGAAAGCTCAGAATCTCACAAATCAAACGAGTTGAAAATCATTAAATTTCGTTGGGACATTAAAAAATCGTCTGCTTTTGGACGAAATCGGCGGTGAACCGTTAAATTTCTCCCATGCTTACCTTATCGTGAGAACTGGAAAAATGTCGGATGCGATGAAAAATGAGGCAGTCAGCGTATTATTTGATTAACATTTCAATAAAACACTACGACACCCCCTTTCACGTGCAATAAACTCTGAGAAACAATAAGGGAGGGGGTGAGGATTAGCATTTGGATTTCCTCCAGGTGGCGAGGAAAGCCCTCCAAAGTTTCGCCCTAAAATCAACCGAAAACTTTGTTGATTTACGACAATTTACACCACCTCCCTAATAACTGATATTATTCCTCCCTTAATGATTAGTTTGAGTGCTTTCCTGTAGAGAGCGGTATTTCTCGAAAGGTTGACAAAGGGTGCGGGGGTGGAACTCGAAGAGACAATCTCAAAGTCGAGAGGAACCTGGGGGGTTCCCTCTGCCGGAGGGGGATGAACCCATCGGGGGGTTAATTAGTCGAGAGGGTTGAAGGGTTTAAAATCTTTCTCCTGCCGCCGGAAGGGCGAGATGGATGATTGATGCTTTAAAAATGATCGCGGTGATTTGCTTGGGGGGTGGCTAATGCAGAGAAATTTATGAAGGGGAGAAAATGCGAGGGTGGGAATGGCCGAGTGTGTGAGAGGCATCTTTTACGACCCCTAATGTTTCTCTTCGGTCAAGTGCCTCACTCTTCACGGTTGAAATATTGTAATAGTACTTATACACATAATTTCATTTTTTAGCGTTGAATATTAATACACAAATATATACTAACACTTAGTATAATAATATAAATAACTCCGAAATACTCAATCACTATAAGTTGCAAATGTGAGTTGAAATATATTTGAGTTATGCTTTATATTAATCGTATATTATTCCTTATTTATATTATTCCATTTGTATTTTTTGTTATATTTTATATCGTTTTAAGAATAATTTCAGACATGAATGTATAAGTGAGACAATATAAATATATATACAGTAGTGGAATGTACTTGTAATACTTATTTTTTGTAAGTTTTGCTGTAATTATTTAAAAAAAAATAATTACGAATTTTTGTAGTGTATTGTGCTGTATAATTGTTCACATTGGAGTCGTACAATTGGAGCAAACAATTGGAGCAGAAGACAAAGGAAAAGAAAATGCAGACTGCAAAACTGTTGCTGCCGTTTTACAAATGTGAAAAGTCAAGGGGCAACGGATGGGCAACCCGACAGCAAATTTTCCTCCGTGAAAATAAAAAAAAGAGGAAAAAGTTGTTTCTCCGTCGCCCGATGCCTGCAACTTTTCCTTTCCACCGTGTTTTTGTTCCCTTTGGTTCGACATTTTCCGAGATAACAAAAGACGTGAAATATTCTTTTGAATTAACGAGAAGAAATCCGAGTACAAAGCCGATAACTGTTTGGAAAATGGGGAGCGGAGGGAAAGCTTTTTCGATATTTTTTCTCTTTCTGATGTTTCTCGGAATCGTTTCCCCGAAGGTGAGATTCATTCGTTGCGTGCCTTGGGGGAGTCCAGGGGAGGATCCGAGGGGTTGCTCCCTGAAAAATTAATTATGCGAAAGAAAAGCAAAACAGAAAATCCAAAAGTTCCAAAGAAATTAAACTCCGTCGACATTTCTGAAAATTGAACTTTAATTCGGCCCTTGAGCTGACATTCCGAGTTTTTTCCCGCGCTTTTGACCTTTTTAAAATTACCCGGAACATCCCCTCCATCCCCTTCCCTTTCCACCCCCTCGCTCACCGCATTCACATGTCGCCCCGCGACGGGTGCCTTCGATCATTTGAAAACGGCGCGAACCGGAAGTCGAGGTCACTTCCGGGACCTTTTCTCCCCCAACGCGGAAAAACCTCTTGAAAAGCACACCTGAAAGCGGTCCTTTGAATTCGTTCCGAAAGGACATTTTGATAAATGAAATTTTCCCTTTGATCTCTTCTTCTTATTTTGCGACTCCCCAAGAATAGGGGCGGGGGGTGACCCCGAGGGCGGGGGACCGAAAGGACTTTAATCTCTGCCATTTTTAATTTTTCCAAAAATGTGATCTTTTGTGGGAATTTGACAGTTGAAACGGGTTGGCCAACGAGAAAAAGAGAGAGAGAAATTGTGGAAGTGAGCTGTTGCACCGATCATGAGTTCAGCAACTCTGGTAATTATTTAATAAGATCAACACGTGCCACGCATTTATACGGGTATAGTTTTTTATAATATAAAATCGCAGACTATCGTCCGCCCATCCGCGACTTCGGCTCAACTCGGAATATTTCGGAAGTCATCGTAAAAAAGTCTTTAAATGGTCAACAAAAAAATTTAGAGGGCGCAGTTGACAGTTGTCCGTTGCAGTGTTGCCAACTTATGGGTTATCCCATTTGCGTCTGAAGAATTTAAGAGTTTTTTAAAAATTGTTTTTAGAGTTTTCGTTTTACAAATGACTACGTTTTATTTATTATTTATTGTTTCTTCTTTTACATATTTAGTTTTATTTATTATTTATTAGTTATTGTTTTTCATTTTTTATGTGACCATGTTTTAGTTATTATTTAGTATTTTAGTGTCCATTACTGACACAGTTTGTTATATTACTATAAACATTTTGTTTTATTATTTTCGTATTTTTATATTATAAACAAATCCACATTAATTGTTACTCTGTTAATTTATTTCTCAATGTTAAATGTCGAATTTTTATAATATTTACCTTTTTTCTTTAATTTTATTTTTATACGTTTTTATCCCTGCATAACACCCAATTTCATTTTATTTCTTTACTTTTTTATACAGTATTTAACTTTATTTTTATATGATTTTATTTTTGTATAATCCGTAATTTTATTTTTATAGTATGTTTTTATTCGTTGCATATTATTATTCATAATTATTCTCGGATTTATCTGAGAGCAAAGCCACTCCGATTCAACCATATTTTACTGAAATCATATTGTAATTATTGCTTATTGTATTGGTAACAGAACACCTCCAATGCCTGCGGGCGAAATGGAGATTCAATTTATTATATTATTATTAAAAAAAAATTTGTTTTTAGAGTCAGCGATGAGGATCAGTGCAATGTCCTCCGTTGCTGAGCACACAACACAGTGTCGACAGCAGTCACCCGAGAGTGCGACACTCTCATTTTGGCGCTGCAGTGATCGATCGTCGCTGTGAGGACGTCATTCGCTGGTGCAGCAGCGGCAGCGGCTGTCGCGTGCTTTCGACTCGAGAGAGAGTAATGCGAGCGCTGTCTTTCCCGTCATTGCTTCGTAATTCTTCTCATTTACTGTGAATTAATTCTTGAAATCCCAATTGGAACATCGCGAAAGGGATGACGTTGTGTCATGGGAAAGAGTTTTAACCGCTCCGAAAAAATTGCTCTGTTCCCATTCGGAATTTTACAATCTAAAATGGGCGTCGCGACACGTCTTATTTCGAACACGCGATTGGAAAATAAGTAATCTTCCAAACGAAAAGAAACAAAAAAAATATGTTTTAAGGAAACTGAGAACTTATTTTATTACTAATAAATACAACTCATTAATATATGATTTTCTCTGTTCTACTATGTCTCATTTTCTATTTTTTTTCCTCTTTGTTCTTTTTTCTCTCCTTTGTTTTTCCATCTTTCCTTTTTTGATTTTTTATCTTTTTTCTCTTTCATTTCTCTCTTTTTCTCTGCTTTACTCTGTCTCATTCTTCTTTTTTTCTCTTTGTTCTTTCTCTCTCCTTTGCTTTCCCATCTCTCCTTTTTTCTTTTTCTTTCTTTCTCAGTTTATTACTTTCTTCCATTTTTTTCTCTTTCAGTTCTCTCTTTTCTCTCTCTCTTTCACTCTCTTTCTTTCTCCTTCTCTCCTTCTTTCTTTTACTCTCTCTTTCTCTCCCTCTTCTCTCCCTCTCTCTCCCGATTGTCTCTGAAGACAGAGTCAAAGAAACACAACAGAGTCATTTAGTCGAAATAGATTTATCAAAATGTAACCATTAGCGCGGGGAGGCGACAGTGCGAACAAAAATAAACCAAAGACTGCATTTCAGAGAAAATAGGCCGACATGCTCACGATCGACAACTGGAAAAATAACAAAAGCAAATTTCACGAACACAATTTTCTACGCTCCCTCCCCCCTCACCCCCACCCCCTCCCGCCCGCCCCCTCTAAAGAAATAAAAATTGGGAAAACCTTTCCCGAAAAAAAAAATTATATAAAAGAATATGAAAATACATTTTTTAAATATTTCCCCTCCCAACCACGGGGTGGATGGGGCGAGGGCGGAGGGCGGGGGCGGACATAAATCCCGAAGTTTAACGACTGAAATGATGATGTCCTCAGCCGAGACCAGGCACAAGGTTGGGGAATGTTCGCCACCAATGACTGTTGAAAACAACTTTGTTTTTTCCTCCATTTTGATTTTTGGTTGTTTTTTTCTTGTTCTCTTCTTTTTGTTTTCTTTGTTGCTTTTTTGTCTGTGCATTGTCCTTTGAATGTCGACTACCTTCGACAGGTCGTCTTCCCGTTTGTCACGGAGGCGACGAAGTGTTTCCTGAAAAGGGGAAACACAACATTCGTGGCGAGACTTATATGAGCCATAAAGTGAGTGGAGGGCGAGATAAACAATCAAAAATTTGACGTGAGTAGCACTGTTAACGTCACCGCAGTGCGAATACGCTCGAGGCGAAGTCGTAAATTGTTTAGTGCCACGTCAAAATCACATTTATCCTTTCAACTCCTGCCACGGCCGTCCCTTAAACCCCATTTTATTCAACAGCCGGAGACTCCCCTCCTCTCCTTCCTGCACTTCCGCTCATGCGATCCTTCCAGCCCCTGACGAGCCTTTTGCCCACCCCTCGCGCCTCCCCCGATGAAGACATGCCCGGGGAGACAACAATTTAAAAACTTGCTTTTTTTCTCTTCTATTGGACTGACAAAAGTAATTTCGCATGAAGTCAGCCATTTTGTCCTCGCGATGGGAAAACGAAACTATTTTAATTTGAGGAGTAATCTAACTCAATTTGCAACGGGGAAAGCCATTTTTATTTCCAATTTTTCTTTTCCTTCGTGACGAGATAAAGACAAGTCGCAGATGTGTGTTGTTCCGGTTGGGGGGCGAGGGGGCGGCGGATCGCGGGGGGATGGAGAGGGATGAAGGGGGGAGGGGGAGGACAAAGTAAATAAGAGATGATGATAATAAGAGTTAATAAGGCGAGGGTGAAATCCTCGATTTATCGATTTTTGAGCCACCCCCGCCCCTCTCCGATTTGTTTATTCTCTTAATTAACATTTTGCTTTATGAGAATGAAGAGGAGAAAATCAAAGAATGAGAAAAATCGGAAAATATCCCCGAGGCCGAAGGAAAATTTTTTTTCCTTTTCATT
>JAQIBA010000338.1:0-22973 GCA_028293925.1 Brueelia nebulosa | reverse complement strand
TTGAGGACTTTCGATTTTCAGGATTTTTAGAAAAAAGTGCAAAGGTAGCTACCTGTGCCTTGTTTTTTCAACTTTAAACCCTTGGATAAAATAATTTCTGCCGATCCGATTGAACTCAAACTTGGTTTTCCTGTGTTTTCAGACACGCTCTTTCCAACTATGTTGGTGGCATCGAGATTTGAGGACTTTCGATTTTCAGGATTTTTCGAAAAAAGTGCAAAGGTAGCTACCTGTGCCTTGTTTTTTCAACTTTAAACCCTTGTAAAATAATTTCTGCCGATCCGATTGAACTCAAACTTGGTTTTCCTGTGTTTTCAGACACGCTCTTTCCAACTATGTTGGTGGCATCGAGATTTGAGGACTTTCGATTTTCAGGATTTTTATAAAAAAAGTGCAAAGGTAGCTACCTGTGCCTTGTTTTTTCAACTTTAAACTTGGATAAAATAATTTCTGCCGATCCGATTGAACTCAAACTTGGTTTTCCTGTGTTTTCAGACACGCTCTTTCCAACTATGTTGATGGCATCGAGATTTGAGGACTTTCGATTTTCGCCAATTTCTGAAAAAAGTGCAAAGGTAGCTACCTGTGCCTTGTTTTTTCAACTTTAAACCCTTGTAAAATAATTTCTGCCGATCCGATTGAACTCAAACTTGGTTTTCCTGTGTTTTCAGACACGCTCTTTCCAACTATGTTGGTGGCATCGAGATTTGAGGACTTTCGATTTTCAGGATTTTTCGAAAAAAGTGCAAAGGTAGCTACCTGTGCCTTGTTTTTTCAACTTTAAACTTGGATAAAATAATTTCTGCCGATCCGATTGAACTCAAACTTGGTTTTCCTGTGTTTTCAGACACGCTCTTTCCAACTATGTTGGTGGCATCGAGATTTGAGGACTTTCGATTTTCGCCAATTTCTGAAAAAAGTGCAAAGGTAGCTACCTGTGCCTTGTTTTTTCAACTTTAAACCCTTGTAAAATAATTTCTGCCGATCCGATTGAACTCAAACTTGGTTTTCCTGTGTTTTCAGACACGCTCTTTCCAACTATGTTGGTGGCATCGAGATTTGAGGACTTTCGATTTTCAGGATTTTTCTGAAAAAAGTGCAAAGGTAGCTACCTGTGCCTTGTTTTTTCAACTTTAAACCCTTGTAAAATAATTTCTGCCGATCCGATTGAACTCAAACTTGGTTTTCCTGTGTTTTCAGACACGCTCTTTCCAACTATGTTGGTGGCATCGAGATTTGAGGACTTTCGATTTTCAGGATTTTTCGAAAAAAGTGCAAAGGTAGCTACCTGTGCCTTGTTTTTTCAACTTTAAACCCTTGTAAAATAATTTCTGCCGATCCGATTGAACTCAAACTTGGTTTTCCTGTGTTTTCAGACACGCTCTTTCCAACTATGTTGGTGGCATCGAGATATGAGGACTTTCGATTTTCAGGATTTTTCGAAAAAAGTGCAAAGGTAGCTACCTGTGCCTTGTTTTTTCAACTTTAAACTTGGATAAAATAATTTCTGCCGATCCGATTGAACTCAAACTTGGTTTTCCTGTGTTTTCAGACACGCTCTTTCCAACTATGTTGGTGGCATCGAGATTTGAGGACTTTCGATTTTCGCCAATTTCTGAAAAAAGTGCAAAGGTAGCTACCTGTGCCTTGTTTTTTCAACTTTAAACCCTTGTAAAATAATTTCTGCCGATCCGATTGAACTCAAACTTGGTTTTCCTGTGTTTTCAGACACGCTCTTTCCAACTATGTTGGTGGCATCGAGATTTGAGGACTTTCGATTTTCAGGATTTTTCGAAAAAAGTGCAAAGGTAGCTACCTGTGCCTTGTTTTTTCAACTTTAAACCCTTGGTAAAATAATTTCTGCCGATCCGATTGAACTCAAACTTGGTTTTCCTGTGTTTTCAGACACGCTCTTTCCAACTATGTTGGTGGCATCGAGATTTGAGGACTTTCGATTTTCAGGATTTTTCGAAAAAAGTGCAAAGGTAGCTACCTGTGCCTTGTTTTTTCAACTTTAAACCCTTGTAAAATAATTTCTGCCGATCCGATTGAACTCAAACTTGGTTTTCCTGTGTTTTCAGACACGCTCTTTCCAACTATGTTGGTGGCATCGAGATTTGAGGACTTTCGATTTTCAGGATTTTTCGAAAAAAGTGCAAAGGTAGCTACCTGTGCCTTGTTTTTTCAACTTTAAACCCTTGTAAAATAATTTCTGCCGATCCGATTGAACTCAAACTTGGTTTTCCTGTGTTTTCAGACACGCTCTTTCCAACTATGTTGGTGGCATCGAGATTTGAGGACTTTCGATTTTCAGGATTTTTCGAAAAAAGTGCAAAGGTAGCTACCTGTGCCTTGTTTTTTCAACTTTAAACCCTTGTAAAATAATTTCTGCCGATCCGATTGAACTCAAACTTGGTTTTCCTGTGTTTTCAGACACGCTCTTTCCAACTATGTTGGTGGCATCGAGATTTGAGGACTTTCGATTTTCGCCAATTTCTGAAAAAAGTGCAAAGGTAGCTACCTGTGCCTTGTTTTTTCAACTTTAAACCCTTGTAAAATAATTTCTGCCGATCCGATTGAACTCAAACTTGGTTTTCCTGTGTTTTCAGACACGCTCTTTCCAACTATGTTGGTGGCATCGAGATTTGAGGACTTTCGATTTTCAGGATTTTTCGAAAAAAGTGCAAAGGTAGCTACCTGTGCCTTGTTTTTTCAACTTTAAACCCTTGTAAAATAATTTCTGCCGATCCGATTGAACTCAAACTTGGTTTTCCTGTGTTTTCAGACACGCTCTTTCCAACTATGTTGGTGGCATCGAGATTTGAGGACTTTCGATTTTCAGGATTTTTATAAAAAAAGTGCAAAGGTAGCTACCTGTGCCTTGTTTTTTCAACTTTAAACTTGGATAAAATAATTTCTGCCGATCCGATTGAACTCAAACTTGGTTTTCCTGTGTTTTCAGACACGCTCTTTCCAACTATGTTGATGGCATCGAGATTTGAGGACTTTCGATTTTCGCCAATTTCTGAAAAAAGTGCAAAGGTAGCTACCTGTGCCTTGTTTTTTCAACTTTAAACCCTTGTAAAATAATTTCTGCCGATCCGATTGAACTCAAACTTGGTTTTCCTGTGTTTTCAGACACGCTCTTTCCAACTATGTTGGTGGCATCGAGATTTGAGGACTTTCGATTTTCAGGATTTTTCGAAAAAAGTGCAAAGGTAGCTACCTGTGCCTTGTTTTTTCAACTTTAAACCCTTGTAAAATAATTTCTGCCGATCCGATTGAACTCAAACTTGGTTTTCCTGTGTTTTCAGACACGCTCTTTCCAACTATGTTGATGGCATCGAGATTTGAGGACTTTCGATTTTCGCCAATTTCTGAAAAAAGTGCAAAGGTAGCTACCTGTGCCTTGTTTTTTCAACTTTAAACCCTTGTAAAATAATTTCTGCCGATCCGATTGAACTCAAACTTGGTTTTCCTGTGTTTTCAGACACGCTCTTTCCAACTATGTTGGTGGCATCGAGATTTGAGGACTTTCGATTTTCAGGATTTTTCGAAAAAAGTGCAAAGGTAGCTACCTGTGCCTTGTTTTTTCAACTTTAAACTTGGATAAAATAATTTCTGCCGATCCGATTGAACTCAAACTTGGTTTTCCTGTGTTTTCAGACACGCTCTTTCCAACTATGTTGGTGGCATCGAGATTTGAGGACTTTCGATTTTCAGGATTTTTCGAAAAAAGTGCAAAGGTAGCTACCTGTGCCTTGTTTTTTCAACTTTAAACCCTTGTAAAATAATTTCTGCCGATCCGATTGAACTCAAACTTGGTTTTCCTGTGTTTTCAGACACGCTCTTTCCAACTATGTTGGTGGCATCGAGATTTGAGGACTTTCGATTTTCAGGATTTTTCGAAAAAAGTGCAAAGGTAGCTACCTGTGCCTTGTTTTTTCAACTTTAAACCCTTGTAAAATAATTTCTGCCGATCCGATTGAACTCAAACTTGGTTTTCCTGTGTTTTCAGACACGCTCTTTCCAACTATGTTGGTGGCATCGAGATTTGAGGACTTTCGATTTTCAGGATTTTTCGAAAAAAGTGCAAAGGTAGCTACCTGTGCCTTGTTTTTTCAACTTTAAACCCTTGTAAAATAATTTCTGCCGATCCGATTGAACTCAAACTTGGTTTTCCTGTGTTTTCAGACACGCTCTTTCCAACTATGTTGGTGGCATCGAGATTTGAGGACTTTCGATTTTCAGGCATTTTCTCGAAAAAAGTGCAAAGGTAGCTACCTGTGCCTTGTTTTTTCAACTTTAAACCCTTGTAAAATAATTTCTGCCGATCCGATTGAACTCAAACTTGGTTTTCCTGTGTTTTCAGACACGCTCTTTCCAACTATGTTGGTGGCATCGAGATTTGAGGACTTTCGATTTTCAGGATTTTTCGAAAAAAGTGCAAAGGTAGCTACCTGTGCCTTGTTTTTTCAACTTTAAACCCTTGTAAAATAATTTCTGCCGATCCGATTGAACTCAAACTTGGTTTTCCTGTGTTTTCAGACACGCTCTTTCCAACTATGTTGGTGGCATCGAGATTTGAGGACTTTCGATTTTCAGGATTTTTCGAAAAAAGTGCAAAGGTAGCTACCTGTGCCTTGTTTTTTCAACTTTAAACCCTTGTAAAATAATTTCTGCCGATCCGATTGAACTCAAACTTGGTTTTCCTGTGTTTTCAGACACGCTCTTTCCAACTATGTTGGTGGCATCGAGATTTGAGGACTTTCGATTTTCAGGATTTTTCGAAAAAAGTGCAAAGGTAGCTACCTGTGCCTTGTTTTTTCAACTTTAAACCCTTGTAAAATAATTTCTGCCGATCCGATTGAACTCAAACTTGGTTTTCCTGTGTTTTCAGACACGCTCTTTCCAACTATGTTGGTGGCATCGAGATTTGAGGACTTTCGATTTTCAGGATTTTTGAAAAAAGTGCAAAGGTAGCTACCTGTGCCTTGTTTTTTCAACTTTAAACCCTTGTAAAATAATTTCTGCCGATCCGATTGAACTCAAACTTGGTTTTCCTGTGTTTTCAGACACGCTCTTTCCAACTATGTTGGTGGCATCGAGATTTGAGGACTTTCGATTTTCGCCAATTTCTCGAAAAAAGTGCAAAGGTAGCTACCTGTGCCTTGTTTTTTCAACTTTAAACCCTTGTAAAATAATTTCTGCCGATCCGATTGAACTCAAACTTGGTTTTCCTGTGTTTTCAGACACGCTCTTTCCAACTATGTTGGTGGCATCGAGATTTGAGGACTTTCGATTTTCAGGATTTTTCGAAAAAAGTGCAAAGGTAGCTACCTGTGCCTTGTTTTTTCAACTTTAAACCCTTGTAAAATAATTTCTGCCGATCCGATTGAACTCAAACTTGGTTTTCCTGTGTTTTCAGACACGCTCTTTCCAACTATGTTGGTGGCATCGAGATTTGAGGACTTTCGATTTTCGCCAATTTCTGAAAAAAGTGCAAAGGTAGCAGCTACCTGTGCCTTGTTTTTTCAACTTTAAACCCTTGTAAAATAATTTCTGCCGATCCGATTGAACTCAAACTTGGTTTTCCTGTGTTTTCAGACACGCTCTTTCCAACTATGTTGGTGGCATCGAGATTTGAGGACTTTCGATTTTCGCCAATTTCTGAAAAAAGTGCAAAGGTAGCTACCTGTGCCTTGTTTTTTCAACTTTAAACTTGGATAAAATAATTTCTGCCGATCCGATTGAACTCAAACTTGGTTTTCCTGTGTTTTCAGACACGCTCTTTCCAACTATGTTGGTGGCATCGAGATTTGAGGACTTTCGATTTTCGCCAATTTCTGAAAAAAGTGCAAAGGTAGCTACCTGTGCCTTGTTTTTTCAACTTTAAACCCTTGTAAAATAATTTCTGCCGATCCGATTGAACTCAAACTTGGTTTTCCTGTGTTTTCAGACACGCTCTTTCCAACTATGTTGGTGGCATCGAGATTTGAGGACTTTCGATTTTCAGGATTTTTCGAAAAAAGTGCAAAGGTAGCTACCTGTGCCTTGTTTTTTCAACTTTAAACCCTTGTAAAATAATTTCTGCCGATCCGATTGAACTCAAACTTGGTTTTCCTGTGTTTTCAGACACGCTCTTTCCAACTATGTTGGTGGCATCGAGATTTGAGGACTTTCGATTTTCAGGATTTTTCGAAAAAAGTGCAAAGGTAGCTACCTGTGCCTTGTTTTTTCAACTTTAAACCCTTGTAAAATAATTTCTGCCGATCCGATTGAACTCAAACTTGGTTTTCCTGTGTTTTCAGACACGCTCTTTCCAACTATGTTGGTGGCATCGAGATTTGAGGACTTTCGATTTTCGCCAATTTCTGAAAAAAGTGCAAAGGTAGCAGCTACCTGTGCCTTGTTTTTTCAACTTTAAACCCTTGTAAAATAATTTCTGCCGATCCGATTGAACTCAAACTTGGTTTTCCTGTGTTTTCAGACACGCTCTTTCCAACTATGTTGGTGGCATCGAGATTTGAGGACTTTCGATTTTCGCCAATTTCTGAAAAAAGTGCAAAGGTAGCTACCTGTGCCTTGTTTTTTCAACTTTAAACCCTTGTAAAATAATTTCTGCCGATCCGATTGAACTCAAACTTGGTTTTCCTGTGTTTTCAGACACGCTCTTTCCAACTATGTTGGTGGCATCGAGATTTGAGGACTTTCGATTTTCAGGATTTTTCGAAAAAAGTGCAAAGGTAGCTACCTGTGCCTTGTTTTTTCAACTTTAAACCCTTGTAAAATAATTTCTGCCGATCCGATTGAACTCAAACTTGGTTTTCCTGTGTTTTCAGACACGCTCTTTCCAACTATGTTGGTGGCATCGAGATTTGAGGACTTTCGATTTTCGCCAATTTCTGAAAAAAGTGCAAAGGTAGCTACCTGTGCCTTGTTTTTTCAACTTTAAACCCTTGTAAAATAATTTCTGCCGATCCGATTGAACTCAAACTTGGTTTTCCTGTGTTTTCAGACACGCTCTTTCCAACTATGTTGGTGGCATCGAGATTTGAGGACTTTCGATTTTCAGGATTTTTCGAAAAAAGTGCAAAGGTAGCTACCTGTGCCTTGTTTTTTCAACTTTAAACCCTTGTAAAATAATTTCTGCCGATCCGATTGAACTCAAACTTGGTTTTCCTGTGTTTTCAGACACGCTCTTTCCAACTATGTTGGTGGCATCGAGATTTGAGGACTTTCGATTTTCAGGATTTTTCGAAAAAAGTGCAAAGGTAGCTACCTGTGCCTTGTTTTTTCAACTTTAAACCCTTGTAAAATAATTTCTGCCGATCCGATTGAACTCAAACTTGGTTTTCCTGTGTTTTCAGACACGCTCTTTCCAACTATGTTGGTGGCATCGAGATTTGAGGACTTTCGATTTTCGCCAATTTCTGAAAAAAGTGCAAAGGTAGCTACCTGTGCCTTGTTTTTTCAACTTTAAACCCTTGTAAAATAATTTCTGCCGATCCGATTGAACTCAAACTTGGTTTTCCTGTGTTTTCAGACACGCTCTTTCCAACTATGTTGGTGGCATCGAGATTTGAGGACTTTCGATTTTCAGGATTTTTCTGAAAAAAGTGCAAAGGTAGCTACCTGTGCCTTGTTTTTTCAACTTTAAACTTGGATAAAATAATTTCTGCCGATCCGATTGAACTCAAACTTGGTTTTCCTGTGTTTTCAGACACGCTCTTTCCAACTATGTTGGTGGCATCGAGATATGAGGACTTTCGATTTTCAGGATTTTTCGAAAAAAGTGCAAAGGTAGCTACCTGTGCCTTGTTTTTTCAACTTTAAACCCTTGTAAAATAATTTCTGCCGATCCGATTGAACTCAAACTTGGTTTTCCTGTGTTTTCAGACACGCTCTTTCCAACTATGTTGGTGGCATCGAGATTTGAGGACTTTCGATTTTCAGGATTTTTCGAAAAAAGTGCAAAGGTAGCTACCTGTGCCTTGTTTTTTCAACTTTAAACCCTTGTAAAATAATTTCTGCCGATCCGATTGAACTCAAACTTGGTTTTCCTGTGTTTTCAGACACGCTCTTTCCAACTATGTTGGTGGCATCGAGATTTGAGGACTTTCGATTTTCAGGATTTTTCGAAAAAAGTGCAAAGGTAGCTACCTGTGCCTTGTTTTTTCAACTTTAAACCCTTGTAAAATAATTTCTGCCGATCCGATTGAACTCAAACTTGGTTTTCCTGTGTTTTCAGACACGCTCTTTCCAACTATGTTGGTGGCATCGAGATTTGAGGACTTTCGATTTTCAGGATTTTTCGAAAAAAGTGCAAAGGTAGCTACCTGTGCCTTGTTTTTTCAACTTTAAACCCTTGTAAAATAATTTCTGCCGATCCGATTGAACTCAAACTTGGTTTTCCTGTGTTTTCAGACACGCTCTTTCCAACTATGTTGGTGGCATCGAGATTTGAGGACTTTCGATTTTCAGGATTTTTCGAAAAAAGTGCAAAGGTAGCTACCTGTGCCTTGTTTTTTCAACTTTAAACCCTTGTAAAATAATTTCTGCCGATCCGATTGAACTCAAACTTGGTTTTCCTGTGTTTTCAGACACGCTCTTTCCAACTATGTTGGTGGCATCGAGATTTGAGGACTTTCGATTTTCAGGATTTTTCGAAAAAAGTGCAAAGGTAGCTACCTGTGCCTTGTTTTTTCAACTTTAAACCCTTGTAAAATAATTTCTGCCGATCCGATTGAACTCAAACTTGGTTTTCCTGTGTTTTCAGACACGCTCTTTCCAACTATGTTGGTGGCATCGAGATTTGAGGACTTTCGATTTTCAGGATTTTTCGAAAAAAGTGCAAAGGTAGCTACCTGTGCCTTGTTTTTTCAACTTTAAACCCTTGTAAAATAATTTCTGCCGATCCGATTGAACTCAAACTTGGTTTTCCTGTGTTTTCAGACACGCTCTTTCCAACTATGTTGGTGGCATCGAGATTTGAGGACTTTCGATTTTCAGGATTTTTCGAAAAAAGTGCAAAGGTAGCTACCTGTGCCTTGTTTTTTCAACTTTAAACCCTTGTAAAATAATTTCTGCCGATCCGATTGAACTCAAACTTGGTTTTCCTGTGTTTTCAGACACGCTCTTTCCAACTATGTTGGTGGCATCGAGATTTGAGGACTTTCGATTTTCGCCAATTTCTGAAAAAAGTGCAAAGGTAGCTACCTGTGCCTTGTTTTTTCAACTTTAAACCCTTGTAAAATAATTTCTGCCGATCCGATTGAACTCAAACTTGGTTTTCCTGTGTTTTCAGACACGCTCTTTCCAACTATGTTGGTGGCATCGAGATTTGAGGACTTTCGATTTTCAGGATTTTTCGAAAAAAGTGCAAAGGTAGCTACCTGTGCCTTGTTTTTTCAACTTTAAACCCTTGTAAAATAATTTCTGCCGATCCGATTGAACTCAAACTTGGTTTTCCTGTGTTTTCAGACACGCTCTTTCCAACTATGTTGGTGGCATCGAGATTTGAGGACTTTCGATTTTCAGGATTTTTCGAAAAAAGTGCAAAGGTAGCTACCTGTGCCTTGTTTTTTCAACTTTAAACCCTTGTAAAATAATTTCTGCCGATCCGATTGAACTCAAACTTGGTTTTCCTGTGTTTTCAGACACGCTCTTTCCAACTATGTTGGTGGCATCGAGATTTGAGGACTTTCGATTTTCGCCAATTTCTGAAAAAAGTGCAAAGGTAGCTACCTGTGCCTTGTTTTTTCAACTTTAAACCCTTGTAAAATAATTTCTGCCGATCCGATTGAACTCAAACTTGGTTTTCCTGTGTTTTCAGACACGCTCTTTCCAACTATGTTGGTGGCATCGAGATTTGAGGACTTTCGATTTTCGGCAATTTCTGAAAAAAGTGCAAAGGTAGCTACCTGTGCCTTGTTTTTTCAACTTTAAACCCTTGTAAAATAATTTCTGCCGATCCGATTGAACTCAAACTTGGTTTTCCTGTGTTTTCAGACACGCTCTTTCCAACTATGTTGATGGCATCGAGATTTGAGGACTTTCGATTTTCGCCAATTTCTGAAAAAAGTGCAAAGGTAGCTACCTGTGCCTTGTTTTTTCAACTTTAAACCCTTGTAAAATAATTTCTGCCGATCCGATTGAACTCAAACTTGGTTTTCCTGTGTTTTCAGACACGCTCTTTCCAACTATGTTGGTGGCATCGAGATTTGAGGACTTTCGATTTTCAGGATTTTTCGAAAAAAGTGCAAAGGTAGCTACCTGTGCCTTGTTTTTTCAACTTTAAACCCTTGTAAAATAATTTCTGCCGATCCGATTGAACTCAAACTTGGTTTTCCTGTGTTTTCAGACACGCTCTTTCCAACTATGTTGGTGGCATCGAGATTTGAGGACTTTCGATTTTCAGGATTTTTCGAAAAAAGTGCAAAGGTAGCTACCTGTGCCTTGTTTTTTCAACTTTAAACCCTTGTAAAATAATTTCTGCCGATCCGATTGAACTCAAACTTGGTTTTCCTGTGTTTTCAGACACGCTCTTTCCAACTATGTTGGTGGCATCGAGATTTGAGGACTTTCGATTTTCAGGATTTTTCGAAAAAAGTGCAAAGGTAGCTACCTGTGCCTTGTTTTTTCAACTTTAAACCCTTGTAAAATAATTTCTGCCGATCCGATTGAACTCAAACTTGGTTTTCCTGTGTTTTCAGACACGCTCTTTCCAACTATGTTGGTGGCATCGAGATTTGAGGACTTTCGATTTTCGCCAATTTCTGAAAAAAGTGCAAAGGTAGCTACCTGTGCCTTGTTTTTTCAACTTTAAACCCTTGTAAAATAATTTCTGCCGATCCGATTGAACTCAAACTTGGTTTTCCTGTGTTTTCAGACACGCTCTTTCCAACTATGTTGGTGGCATCGAGATTTGAGGACTTTCGATTTTCAGGATTTTTCGAAAAAAGTGCAAAGGTAGCTACCTGTGCCTTGTTTTTTCAACTTTAAACCCTTGTAAAATAATTTCTGCCGATCCGATTGAACTCAAACTTGGTTTTCCTGTGTTTTCAGACACGCTCTTTCCAACTATGTTGGTGGCATCGAGATTTGAGGACTTTCGATTTTCAGGATTTTTCTGAAAAAAGTGCAAAGGTAGCTACCTGTGCCTTGTTTTTTCAACTTTAAACCCTTGTAAAATAATTTCTGCCGATCCGATTGAACTCAAACTTGGTTTTCCTGTGTTTTCAGACACGCTCTTTCCAACTATGTTGGTGGCATCGAGATTTGAGGACTTTCGATTTTCAGGATTTTTCGAAAAAAGTGCAAAGGTAGCTACCTGTGCCTTGTTTTTTCAACTTTAAACCCTTGTAAAATAATTTCTGCCGATCCGATTGAACTCAAACTTGGTTTTCCTGTGTTTTCAGACACGCTCTTTCCAACTATGTTGGTGGCATCGAGATTTGAGGACTTTCGATTTTCAGGATTTTTCGAAAAAAGTGCAAAGGTAGCTACCTGTGCCTTGTTTTTTCAACTTTAAACCCTTGTAAAATAATTTCTGCCGATCCGATTGAACTCAAACTTGGTTTTCCTGTGTTTTCAGACACGCTCTTTCCAACTATGTTGGTGGCATCGAGATTTGAGGACTTTCGATTTTCAGGATTTTTCGAAAAAAGTGCAAAGGTAGCTACCTGTGCCTTGTTTTTTCAACTTTAAACCCTTGTAAAATAATTTCTGCCGATCCGATTGAACTCAAACTTGGTTTTCCTGTGTTTTCAGACACGCTCTTTCCAACTATGTTGGTGGCATCGAGATTTGAGGACTTTCGATTTTCGCCAATTTCTGAAAAAAGTGCAAAGGTAGCTACCTGTGCCTTGTTTTTTCAACTTTAAACCCTTGTAAAATAATTTCTGCCGATCCGATTGAACTCAAACTTGGTTTTCCTGTGTTTTCAGACACGCTCTTTCCAACTATGTTGGTGGCATCGAGATTTGAGGACTTTCGATTTTCAGGCAATTTCTCGAAAAAAGTGCAAAGGTAGCTACCTGTGCCTTGTTTTTTCAACTTTAAACCCTTGTAAAATAATTTCTGCCGATCCGATTGAACTCAAACTTGGTTTTCCTGTGTTTTCAGACACGCTCTTTCCAACTATGTTGGTGGCATCGAGATTTGAGGACTTTCGATTTTCAGGATTTTTCGAAAAAAGTGCAAAGGTAGCTACCTGTGCCTTGTTTTTTCAACTTTAAACCCTTGTAAAATAATTTCTGCCGATCCGATTGAACTCAAACTTGGTTTTCCTGTGTTTTCAGACACGCTCTTTCCAACTATGTTGGTGGCATCGAGATTTGAGGACTTTCGATTTTCAGGATTTTTCGAAAAAAGTGCAAAGGTAGCTACCTGTGCCTTGTTTTTTCAACTTTAAACCCTTGTAAAATAATTTCTGCCGATCCGATTGAACTCAAACTTGGTTTTCCTGTGTTTTCAGACACGCTCTTTCCAACTATGTTGGTGGCATCGAGATTTGAGGACTTTCGATTTTCGCCAATTTCTGAAAAAAGTGCAAAGGTAGCAGCTACCTGTGCCTTGTTTTTTCAACTTTAAACCCTTGTAAAATAATTTCTGCCGATCCGATTGAACTCAAACTTGGTTTTCCTGTGTTTTCAGACACGCTCTTTCCAACTATGTTGGTGGCATCGAGATTTGAGGACTTTCGATTTTCGCCAATTTCTGAAAAAAGTGCAAAGGTAGCTACCTGTGCCTTGTTTTTTCAACTTTAAACCCTTGGATAAAATAATTTCTGCCGATCCGATTGAACTCAAACTTGGTTTTCCTGTGTTTTCAGACACGCTCTTTCCAACTATGTTGGTGGCATCGAGATTTGAGGACTTTCGATTTTCGCCAATTTCTGAAAAAAGTGCAAAGGTAGCTACCTGTGCCTTGTTTTTTCAACTTTAAACTTGGATAAAATAATTTCTGCCGATCCGATTGAACTCAAACTTGGTTTTCCTGTGTTTTCAGACACGCTCTTTCCAACTATGTTGATGGCATCGAGATTTGAGGACTTTCGATTTTCGCCAATTTCTGAAAAAAGTGCAAAGGTAGCTACCTGTGCCTTGTTTTTTCAACTTTAAACCCTTGTAAAATAATTTCTGCCGATCCGATTGAACTCAAACTTGGTTTTCCTGTGTTTTCAGACACGCTCTTTCCAACTATGTTGGTGGCATCGAGATTTGAGGACTTTCGATTTTCAGGATTTTTCGAAAAAAGTGCAAAGGTAGCTACCTGTGCCTTGTTTTTTCAACTTTAAACCCTTGTAAAATAATTTCTGCCGATCCGATTGAACTCAAACTTGGTTTTCCTGTGTTTTCAGACACGCTCTTTCCAACTATGTTGGTGGCATCGAGATTTGAGGACTTTCGATTTTCGCCAATTTCTGAAAAAAGTGCAAAGGTAGCTACCTGTGCCTTGTTTTTTCAACTTTAAACCCTTGTAAAATAATTTCTGCCGATCCGATTGAACTCAAACTTGGTTTTCCTGTGTTTTCAGACACGCTCTTTCCAACTATGTTGGTGGCATCGAGATTTGAGGACTTTCGATTTTCGCCAATTTCTGAAAAAAGTGCAAAGGTAGCTACCTGTGCCTTGTTTTTTCAACTTTAAACCCTTGTAAAATAATTTCTGCCGATCCGATTGAACTCAAACTTGGTTTTCCTGTGTTTTCAGACACGCTCTTTCCAACTATGTTGGTGGCATCGAGATTTGAGGACTTTCGATTTTCAGGATTTTTCGAAAAAAGTGCAAAGGTAGCTACCTGTGCCTTGTTTTTTCAACTTTAAACCCTTGTAAAATAATTTCTGCCGATCCGATTGAACTCAAACTTGGTTTTCCTGTGTTTTCAGACACGCTCTTTCCAACTATGTTGGTGGCATCGAGATTTGAGGACTTTCGATTTTCAGGATTTTTCGAAAAAAGTGCAAAGGTAGCTACCTGTGCCTTGTTTTTTCAACTTTAAACCCTTGTAAAATAATTTCTGCCGATCCGATTGAACTCAAACTTGGTTTTCCTGTGTTTTCAGACACGCTCTTTCCAACTATGTTGGTGGCATCGAGATTTGAGGACTTTCGATTTTCAGGATTTTTCGAAAAAAGTGCAAAGGTAGCTACCTGTGCCTTGTTTTTTCAACTTTAAACCCTTGTAAAATAATTTCTGCCGATCCGATTGAACTCAAACTTGGTTTTCCTGTGTTTTCAGACACGCTCTTTCCAACTATGTTGGTGGCATCGAGATTTGAGGACTTTCGATTTTCAGCCAATTTCTGAAAAAAGTGCAAAGGTAGCTACCTGTGCCTTGTTTTTTCAACTTTAAACCCTTGTAAAATAATTTCTGCCGATCCGATTGAACTCAAACTTGGTTTTCCTGTGTTTTCAGACACGCTCTTTCCAACTATGTTGGTGGCATCGAGATTTGAGGACTTTCGATTTTCGCCAATTTCTGAAAAAAGTGCAAAGGTAGCTACCTGTGCCTTGTTTTTTCAACTTTAAACCCTTGTAAAATAATTTCTGCCGATCCGATTGAACTCAAACTTGGTTTTCCTGTGTTTTCAGACACGCTCTTTCCAACTATGTTGGTGGCATCGAGATTTGAGGACTTTCGATTTTCGCCAATTTCTGAAAAAAGTGCAAAGGTAGCTACCTGTGCCTTGTTTTTTCAACTTTAAACCCTTGGATAAAATAATTTCTGCCGATCCGATTGAACTCAAACTTGGTTTTCCTGTGTTTTCAGACACGCTCTTTCCAACTATGTTGGTGGCATCGAGATTTGAGGACTTTCGATTTTCGCCAATTTCTGAAAAAAGTGCAAAGGTAGCTACCTGTGCCTTGTTTTTTCAACTTTAAACCCTTGTAAAATAATTTCTGCCGATCCGATTGAACTCAAACTTGGTTTTCCTGTGTTTTCAGACACGCTCTTTCCAACTATGTTGGTGGCATCGAGATTTGAGGACTTTCGATTTTCAGGATTTTTCGAAAAAAGTGCAAAGGTAGCTACCTGTGCCTTGTTTTTTCAACTTTAAACCCTTGTAAAATAATTTCTGCCGATCCGATTGAACTCAAACTTGGTTTTCCTGTGTTTTCAGACACGCTCTTTCCAACTATGTTGGTGGCATCGAGATTTGAGGACTTTCGATTTTCAGGATTTTTCGAAAAAAGTGCAAAGGTAGCTACCTGTGCCTTGTTTTTTCAACTTTAAACCCTTGTAAAATAATTTCTGCCGATCCGATTGAACTCAAACTTGGTTTTCCTGTGTTTTCAGACACGCTCTTTCCAACTATGTTGGTGGCATCGAGATTTGAGGACTTTCGATTTTCAGGATTTTTCGAAAAAAGTGCAAAGGTAGCTACCTGTGCCTTGTTTTTTCAACTTTAAACCCTTGTAAAATAATTTCTGCCGATCCGATTGAACTCAAACTTGGTTTTCCTGTGTTTTCAGACACGCTCTTTCCAACTATGTTGATGGCATCGAGATTTGAGGACTTTCGATTTTCAGGATTTTTCGAAAAAAGTGCAAAGGTAGCTACCTGTGCCTTGTTTTTTCAACTTTAAACCCTTGTAAAATAATTTCTGCCGATCCGATTGAACTCAAACTTGGTTTTCCTGTGTTTTCAGACACGCTCTTTCCAACTATGTTGGTGGCATCGAGATTTGAGGACTTTCGATTTTCAGGATTTTTCGAAAAAAGTGCAAAGGTAGCTACCTGTGCCTTGTTTTTTCAACTTTAAACCCTTGTAAAATAATTTCTGCCGATCCGATTGAACTCAAACTTGGTTTTCCTGTGTTTTCAGACACGCTCTTTCCAACTATGTTGGTGGCATCGAGATTTGAGGACTTTCGATTTTCGCCAATTTCTGAAAAAAGTGCAAAGGTAGCTACCTGTGCCTTGTTTTTTCAACTTTAAACCCTTGTAAAATAATTTCTGCCGATCCGATTGAACTCAAACTTGGTTTTCCTGTGTTTTCAGACACGCTCTTTCCAACTATGTTGGTGGCATCGAGATTTGAGGACTTTCGATTTTCGCAATTTCTCGAAAAAAGTGCAAAGGTAGCTACCTGTGCCTTGTTTTTTCAACTTTAAACCCTTGTAAAATAATTTCTGCCGATCCGATTGAACTCAAACTTGGTTTTCCTGTGTTTTCAGACACGCTCTTTCCAACTATGTTGGTGGCATCGAGATTTGAGGACTTTCGATTTTCAGGATTTTTCGAAAAAAGTGCAAAGGTAGCTACCTGTGCCTTGTTTTTTCAACTTTAAACCCTTGTAAAATAATTTCTGCCGATCCGATTGAACTCAAACTTGGTTTTCCTGTGTTTTCAGACACGCTCTTTCCAACTATGTTGGTGGCATCGAGATTTGAGGACTTTCGATTTTCGCCAATTTCTGAAAAAAGTGCAAAGGTAGCTACCTGTGCCTTGTTTTTTCAACTTTAAACCCTTGGATAAAATAATTTCTGCCGATCCGATTGAACTCAAACTTGGTTTTCCTGTGTTTTCAGACACGCTCTTTCCAACTATGTTGGTGGCATCGAGATTTGAGGACTTTCGATTTTCGCCAATTTCTCGAAAAAAGTGCAAAGGTAGCTACCTGTGCCTTGTTTTTTCAACTTTAAACCCTTGTAAAATAATTTCTGCCGATCCGATTGAACTCAAACTTGGTTTTCCTGTGTTTTCAGACACGCTCTTTCCAACTATGTTGGTGGCATCGAGATTTGAGGACTTTCGATTTTCAGGATTTTTCGAAAAAAGTGCAAAGGTAGCTACCTGTGCCTTGTTTTTTCAACTTTAAACCCTTGTAAAATAATTTCTGCCGATCCGATTGAACTCAAACTTGGTTTTCCTGTGTTTTCAGACACGCTCTTTCCAACTATGTTGGTGGCATCGAGATTTGAGGACTTTCGATTTTCAGGATTTTTCGAAAAAAGTGCAAAGGTAGCTACCTGTGCCTTGTTTTTTCAACTTTAAACCCTTGTAAAATAATTTCTGCCGATCCGATTGAACTCAAACTTGGTTTTCCTGTGTTTTCAGACACGCTCTTTCCAACTATGTTGGTGGCATCGAGATTTGAGGACTTTCGATTTTCGCCAATTTCTGAAAAAAGTGCAAAGGTAGCTACCTGTGCCTTGTTTTTTCAACTTTAAACCCTTGTAAAATAATTTCTGCCGATCCGATTGAACTCAAACTTGGTTTTCCTGTGTTTTCAGACACGCTCTTTCCAACTATGTTGGTGGCATCGAGATTTGAGGACTTTCGATTTTCAGGATTTTTCGAAAAAAGTGCAAAGGTAGCTACCTGTGCCTTGTTTTTTCAACTTTAAACCCTTGTAAAATAATTTCTGCCGATCCGATTGAACTCAAACTTGGTTTTCCTGTGTTTTCAGACACGCTCTTTCCAACTATGTTGGTGGCATCGAGATTTGAGGACTTTCGATTTTCAGGATTTTTCGAAAAAAGTGCAAAGGTAGCTACCTGTGCCTTGTTTTTTCAACTTTAAACCCTTGTAAAATAATTTCTGCCGATCCGATTGAACTCAAACTTGGTTTTCCTGTGTTTTCAGACACGCTCTTTCCAACTATGTTGGTGGCATCGAGATTTGAGGACTTTCGATTTTCAGGATTTTTCGAAAAAAGTGCAAAGGTAGCTACCTGTGCCTTGTTTTTTCAACTTTAAACCCTTGTAAAATAATTTCTGCCGATCCGATTGAACTCAAACTTGGTTTTCCTGTGTTTTCAGACACGCTCTTTCCAACTATGTTGGTGGCATCGAGATTTGAGGACTTTCGATTTTCAGGATTTTTCGAAAAAAGTGCAAAGGTAGCTACCTGTGCCTTGTTTTTTCAACTTTAAACCCTTGTAAAATAATTTCTGCCGATCCGATTGAACTCAAACTTGGTTTTCCTGTGTTTTCAGACACGCTCTTTCCAACTATGTTGGTGGCATCGAGATTTGAGGACTTTCGATTTTCAGGATTTTTCGAAAAAAGTGCAAAGGTAGCTACCTGTGCCTTGTTTTTTCAACTTTAAACCCTTGTAAAATAATTTCTGCCGATCCGATTGAACTCAAACTTGGTTTTCCTGTGTTTTCAGACACGCTCTTTCCAACTATGTTGGTGGCATCGAGATTTGAGGACTTTCGATTTTCGCCAATTTCTGAAAAAAGTGCAAAGGTAGCTACCTGTGCCTTGTTTTTTCAACTTTAAACTTGGATAAAATAATTTCTGCCGATCCGATTGAACTCAAACTTGGTTTTCCTGTGTTTTCAGACACGCTCTTTCCAACTATGTTGGTGGCATCGAGATATGAGGACTTTCGATTTTCAGGATTTTTCGAAAAAAGTGCAAAGGTAGCTACCTGTGCCTTGTTTTTTCAACTTTAAACCCTTGTAAAATAATTTCTGCCGATCCGATTGAACTCAAACTTGGTTTTCCTGTGTTTTCAGACACGCTCTTTCCAACTATGTTGGTGGCATCGAGATTTGAGGACTTTCGATTTTCAGGATTTTTCGAAAAAAGTGCAAAGGTAGCTACCTGTGCCTTGTTTTTTCAACTTTAAACCCTTGTAAAATAATTTCTGCCGATCCGATTGAACTCAAACTTGGTTTTCCTGTGTTTTCAGACACGCTCTTTCCAACTATGTTGGTGGCATCGAGATATGAGGACTTTCGATTTTCAGGATTTTTCGAAAAAAGTGCAAAGGTAGCTACCTGTGCCTTGTTTTTTCAACTTTAAACCTTGGATAAAATAATTTCTGCCGATCCGATTGAACTCAAACTTGGTTTTCCTGTGTTTTCAGACACGCTCTTTCCAACTATGTTGGTGGCATCGAGATTTGAGGACTTTCGATTTTCAGGATTTTTCGAAAAAAGTGCAAAGGTAGCTACCTGTGCCTTGTTTTTTCAACTTTAAACCCTTGTAAAATAATTTCTGCCGATCCGATTGAACTCAAACTTGGTTTTCCTGTGTTTTCAGACACGCTCTTTCCAACTATGTTGGTGGCATCGAGATTTGAGGACTTTCGATTTTCAGGATTTTTCGAAAAAAGTGCAAAGGTAGCTACCTGTGCCTTGTTTTTTCAACTTTAAACCCTTGTAAAATAATTTCTGCCGATCCGATTGAACTCAAACTTGGTTTTCCTGTGTTTTCAGACACGCTCTTTCCAACTATGTTGGTGGCATCGAGATTTGAGGACTTTCGATTTTCGCCAATTTCTGAAAAAAGTGCAAAGGTAGCTACCTGTGCCTTGTTTTTTCAACTTTAAACTTGGATAAAATAATTTCTGCCGATCCGATTGAACTCAAACTTGGTTTTCCTGTGTTTTCAGACACGCTCTTTCCAACTATGTTGGTGGCATCGAGATTTGAGGACTTTCGATTTTCAGGATTTTTCGAAAAAAGTGCAAAGGTAGCTACCTGTGCCTTGTTTTTTCAACTTTAAACCCTTGTAAAATAATTTCTGCCGATCCGATTGAACTCAAACTTGGTTTTCCTGTGTTTTCAGACACGCTCTTTCCAACTATGTTGGTGGCATCGAGATTTGAGGACTTTCGATTTTCAGGATTTTTCGAAAAAAGTGCAAAGGTAGCTACCTGTGCCTTGTTTTTTCAACTTTAAACCCTTGTAAAATAATTTCTGCCGATCCGATTGAACTCAAACTTGGTTTTCCTGTGTTTTCAGACACGCTCTTTCCAACTATGTTGATGGCATCGAGATTTGAGGACTTTCGATTTTCGCCAATTTCTGAAAAAAGTGCAAAGGTAGCTACCTGTGCCTTGTTTTTTCAACTTTAAACCCTTGTAAAATAATTTCTGCCGATCCGATTGAACTCAAACTTGGTTTTCCTGTGTTTTCAGACACGCTCTTTCCAACTATGTTGATGGCATCGAGATTTGAGGACTTTCGATTTTCGCCAATTTCTGAAAAAAGTGCAAAGGTAGCTACCTGTGCCTTGTTTTTTCAACTTTAAACCCTTGTAAAATAATTTCTGCCGATCCGATTGAACTCAAACTTGGTTTTCCTGTGTTTTCAGACACGCTCTTTCCAACTATGTTGATGGCATCGAGATTTGAGGACTTTCGATTTTCGCCAATTTCTGAAAAAAGTGCAAAGGTAGCTACCTGTGCCTTGTTTTTTCAACTTTAAACCCTTGTAAAATAATTTCTGCCGATCCGATTGAACTCAAACTTGGTTTTCCTGTGTTTTCAGACACGCTCTTTCCAACTATGTTGGTGGCATCGAGATTTGAGGACTTTCGATTTTCAGGATTTTTCGAAAAAAGTGCAAAGGTAGCTACCTGTGCCTTGTTTTTTCAACTTTAAACTTGGATAAAATAATTTCTGCCGATCCGATTGAACTCAAACTTGGTTTTCCTGTGTTTTCAGACACGCTCTTTCCAACTATGTTGATGGCATCGAGATTTGAGGACTTTCGATTTTCGCCAATTTCTGAAAAAAGTGCAAAGGTAGCTACCTGTGCCTTGTTTTTTCAACTTTAAACCCTTGTAAAATAATTTCTGCCGATCCGATTGAACTCAAACTTGGTTTTCCTGTGTTTTCAGACACGCTCTTTCCAACTATGTTGGTGGCATCGAGATTTGAGGACTTTCGATTTTCAGGATTTTTCGAAAAAAGTGCAAAGGTAGCTACCTGTGCCTTGTTTTTTCAACTTTAAACCCTTGTAAAATAATTTCTGCCGATCCGATTGAACTCAAACTTGGTTTTCCTGTGTTTTCAGACACGCTCTTTCCAACTATGTTGGTGGCATCGAGATTTGAGGACTTTCGATTTTCAGGATTTTTCGAAAAAAGTGCAAAGGTAGCTACCTGTGCCTTGTTTTTTCAACTTTAAACCCTTGTAAAATAATTTCTGCCGATCCGATTGAACTCAAACTTGGTTTTCCTGTGTTTTCAGACACGCTCTTTCCAACTATGTTGGTGGCATCGAGATTTGAGGACTTTCGATTTTCGCCAATTTCTGAAAAAAGTGCAAAGGTAGCAGCTACCTGTGCCTTGTTTTTTCAACTTTAAACCCTTGTAAAATAATTTCTGCCGATCCGATTGAACTCAAACTTGGTTTTCCTGTGTTTTCAGACACGCTCTTTCCAACTATGTTGGTGGCATCGAGATTTGAGGACTTTCGATTTTCGCCAATTTCTGAAAAAAGTGCAAAGGTAGCTACCTGTGCCTTGTTTTTTCAACTTTAAACTTGGATAAAATAATTTCTGCCGATCCGATTGAACTCAAACTTGGTTTTCCTGTGTTTTCAGACACGCTCTTTCCAACTATGTTGGTGGCATCGAGATATGAGGACTTTCGATTTTCAGGATTTTTCGAAAAAAGTGCAAAGGTAGCTACCTGTGCCTTGTTTTTTCAACTTTAAACCCTTGTAAAATAATTTCTGCCGATCCGATTGAACTCAAACTTGGTTTTCCTGTGTTTTCAGACACGCTCTTTCCAACTATGTTGGTGGCATCGAGATTTGAGGACTTTCGATTTTCAGGATTTTTCGAAAAAAGTGCAAAGGTAGCTACCTGTGCCTTGTTTTTTCAACTTTAAACCCTTGTAAAATAATTTCTGCCGATCCGATTGAACTCAAACTTGGTTTTCCTGTGTTTTCAGACACGCTCTTTCCAACTATGTTGGTGGCATCGAGATTTGAGGACTTTCGATTTTCAGGATTTTTCGAAAAAAGTGCAAAGGTAGCTACCTGTGCCTTGTTTTTTCAACTTTAAACCCTTGTAAAATAATTTCTGCCGATCCGATTGAACTCAAACTTGGTTTTCCTGTGTTTTCAGACACGCTCTTTCCAACTATGTTGGTGGCATCGAGATTTGAGGACTTTCGATTTTCAGGATTTTTCGAAAAAAGTGCAAAGGTAGCTACCTGTGCCTTGTTTTTTCAACTTTAAACCCTTGTAAAATAATTTCTGCCGATCCGATTGAACTCAAACTTGGTTTTCCTGTGTTTTCAGACACGCTCTTTCCAACTATGTTGGTGGCATCGAGATTTGAGGACTTTCGATTTTCGCCAATTTCTGAAAAAAGTGCAAAGGTAGCTACCTGTGCCTTGTTTTTTCAACTTTAAACTTGGATAAAATAATTTCTGCCGATCCGATTGAACTCAAACTTGGTTTTCCTGTGTTTTCAGACACGCTCTTTCCAACTATGTTGGTGGCATCGAGATTTGAGGACTTTCGATTTTCAGGATTTTTCGAAAAAAGTGCAAAGGTAGCTACCTGTGCCTTGTTTTTTCAACTTTAAACCCTTGTAAAATAATTTCTGCCGATCCGATTGAACTCAAACTTGGTTTTCCTGTGTTTTCAGACACGCTCTTTCCAACTATGTTGGTGGCATCGAGATTTGAGGACTTTCGATTTTCAGGATTTTTCGAAAAAAGTGCAAAGGTAGCTACCTGTGCCTTGTTTTTTCAACTTTAAACCCTTGTAAAATAATTTCTGCCGATCCGATTGAACTCAAACTTGGTTTTCCTGTGTTTTCAGACACGCTCTTTCCAACTATGTTGGTGGCATCGAGATTTGAGGACTTTCGATTTTCAGGATTTTTCGAAAAAAGTGCAAAGGTAGCTACCTGTGCCTTGTTTTTTCAACTTTAAACCCTTGTAAAATAATTTCTGCCGATCCGATTGAACTCAAACTTGGTTTTCCTGTGTTTTCAGACACGCTCTTTCCAACTATGTTGGTGGCATCGAGATTTGAGGACTTTCGATTTTCAGGATTTTTCGAAAAAAGTGCAAAGGTAGCTACCTGTGCCTTGTTTTTTCAACTTTAAACCCTTGTAAAATAATTTCTGCCGATCCGATTGAACTCAAACTTGGTTTTCCTGTGTTTTCAGACACGCTCTTTCCAACTATGTTGGTGGCATCGAGATTTGAGGACTTTCGATTTTCAGGATTTTTCGAAAAAAGTGCAAAGGTAGCTACCTGTGCCT
>JAQIBA010000337.1:0-23070 GCA_028293925.1 Brueelia nebulosa | reverse complement strand
AGTTTATAAAAACAAGTTAAAAATAAATTGTTTAAAAACAATCTTGTCAACATGTTTCAGACATGTTGAATTGCTGTTCAAAATTGGCCGAAATGAGGAGAAAAAATGCATAATTATGTTGACATTAAAAATAAATTAAAAAGGACATGAGCGAAAATGAAAATATGATTTAATTATTATGACCACGTGCAACTCTGAATGAATGAATTATCTGAGGCAAAATTTAAATTGGCGCCAAATTTTAAATGTTTTCGGTCACTATTGTCTGTAAGAAATGGATGAAAGATGAGGAGTGTGTTTTTATGGGAATCCGTCGGTTTAAAATCCCACAGAAAATCAAGAAAGCGTTCAACTGTTTAACTCAATTTTGCTTTGAAAAAAACTTTAAAACTTTTCCCAAAAAGATAAAAGGGCAACTTGGGGGAGGATGAATTGGTTAATGAATAAAATTTGAATGTCAAAGGTGTCCAAGGATTAGGTTTAAGAAAATGAAAATATTTTTGAAATTGCATTCGCCCGGCTCAGCTTTTATTTTGGGACCCAAAAAAAATAAAAAAAAAGATGAGCAGTAACTAAGAGTTGATTTCCTCCGCTCTCATAATTTAATCAAACGCTTATTCTCCCTCGGCTTCCTTTAACTTTTTCAACTTCTTTCACGTTTCATGCCTTCCAGAGAAAATCTCAACAAGTTTTCTCTTTGATGACATTATTGTGATCCCATTTATAAGTTTTTACTTCTCGCATTTCATTTCCATTTGTACATTCTTTGCCTTCACCGAATTTACATCGACTTCACAACTAAACGTGTCTTTCCGCCATTAATTCTGCCGTAAACGTTCGGAGAGTCATAAAGCGCAACAGATGTCCGTTAACTCAGCCATAATAGAATTAATAAATCCTCATTGATGTAAATCATTTTATGAATATATAATTATAAGTGTTTCATTCTGTCGATATACAGTAGCGCTCAAAGGTATTTTGACAATACAAAATTTAATAGTTAATTATTTTACTGTAAGATTTTATTATGTACTAGGGGGCTTCGTCCTCGCTGGGACTTGGGACTGTATGTCTGTATCTGTACTTTAATATCAGATACAATAATTCATTTCCTGAAAAGCTGAATGCAAACTTGATAATCCAATTGCACTAAACTATAAAAATTATGTACAATTTTTGAACAGACGGTGAATTTACTTATGGATAATAACAAGTACATAATTATGTGTCAGTAGAATATACTGAGTTTGAACAAAAGTAAATGGCAGTGGAAGAAAGTTTATTGAGGCCCTGTCATTTTTTTGTCCCGTCTGTATTGTAGTTAAGTGTTAAGCTGTAAGTTAAGTTGTATAAGTTTACTTATTTGTCCTTTAATTAATTGGTTGTAAGTTAAGTTACTGTTGTGTAAAGTACTATCATACTTTTGTACTGTCCAAATCGTACTGAGTCCTAAAAATTAAGATTTTAAGACTGAAAAAACTACTAACGCTAAACCCACTCTAATTTCTGTCAATTCTACAACAAATTCTGTGAAAATCTGAAAAACACTCTAAAAAGCCACTGCCACTAAATCCACCCAGACTAATTACTATTAAATCTAAAAATAATTCGATGAAAATTAGGTGAAAATTAATACACAAAGAATACACACACACACACACACACATCCACATTCCTTTAACAGATTTATATCCTAGTATAGTATATGATATGATTATTTAGTCGTCAATACTATTAATAATGTATTTGTCGCATTAAAATAACAAAACATACAAAACATAACATTCTTCTTAGTCTTCTGCTTTTTCTTTAATACTCTTAATTAGTTATATTTATTAAAATAAACTGTTTATTTCTTCTGTTATAATATTATATTTATAAATGTTGTAAAGCATTTTAATGAAATATCACTTTGTAAGTAACTCTTACGGGTGGAAAAGGAAAAATTTTGTGTTGTCAAAATACTTTAGAGCACTTCTATACGTTTCATGCTATGTTATAAGTATTTTATACCAAAAGAATTGTAACCACTGTCTTACAGGATTTTATACCATTCTCTTTCTTTGATAAATTCGTTTGTAACAAACATGCTGTCAAACGTCGAAAGGACATTCGATTATTTTCCATCAAAAAATAACACGACTCGGATTATGCAAAAAAGTATTTTGATGTAAATCTTAGAAGCAAAGTAAGATAAATGAACATAATCCTCCGGATTAAGATTAGGTTCATGATAACGCCATTAGATGATGAAATGGAACGGAAACGATGCCGATATACGCGTATTTATCGCGAGCGGAGGAATCGTCATTGGCCGCGGTTGTCCGCCTCCCTGGAAGCGATTAATTCACCAAGAAGTGCTTAGCATTCCTAGATAAACATAAACACGTAAATGCTAACGTCCGTGATTACTGAGATGATTGAAGCTGAGTGCACGTGATCGGCACGTGGCTGTCGGCCCCTTCAGATGAATTGAAAGCGATTGCGCTTCAAAAGGGCCCTCCACTCCTTCCCACCGAAATCCGCCATTGTGTAACTTCTTATTGGATGAAATGATTAAAAATTAATCATGCTAAAACGAACATGATTGCTGCTGCTGGAAATTTGAGGCCAAATTCAATATCGAACGTCTGTCCGTTTCTGATTACAACCGGTCGAGTTTTTTCAACGGTTTTCCAGTTTCGTTCATTATCGGTGAAGAGCACTGTCGAGGGCGGCAGATTACACTTTTGTCTGTGTCTCTGGTGGTGTAATCTCTGCTTTTTACACCAGACTTCTTCTGTCTGTCATCTCCTCGCCCCTATCTCGTCATCGGAAAACATCCGAAAACAATACGCTTTCCAATTTGCACATCGTTTATTATTGAATGGTTTATCGCAAATAGGATGTCAGTATAACCTCTTTCTGTCGGTTTATCTTTATACTCATTCGTAATTGTCTAAAATCCAAAGTGGAGCACTCCGGAACAGAGGACGAAAAGCCAAAATAAAAACAGTATAATAAAAAACTTATATATATACATGTCGAAAGGAATTTCAAATAATGTTCATTTATTATTATTGCTTTTGTTCTTTTATTGATGTATCTATTCATTCTCTCTCATTCCTCTCCATTATTTTATTATTGTAGTTGTGTTTTATTTATTTATTTTTTGTTAAACTTAATATAGGTTCAGTATTTTAAAAATATAACGTAGCTTTGGTGTCTTAAAAGTTTGATGTTTTATTTTATTTTATTTCATTTATTTATTTTTTATTTTTTGTGTTTATGTATTTATTGTGTTATTATTTAAAAAATAATATGCAATAATAGTTATTATAATACTATAATATTAACATACAATAATAATAATATAATAATAAAATAAAATTAATAAATACAAAAGCTTGAAGTTTTATTTTATTTCATTTATTTTTTTGTATTTATTTATTTATTGTATATTATTTGTATTTATTAATATTGCATATATTTATATTTTGTATTTTTTTCTTATTTTTGTATTTTTTCTTTTTCTCTTTTATTTTCCTTTTGTAATAGATGTGTAAATAAATAAAAGTGTAAAAAGCACTTTACGAGACTTAAAAAAATTTGTAAAGAAATGTAAAATACACAATTTTATATTACTATTTATTTTTTCTCCTCAATTTTTCTATATTTACAAAATAAGGGCTGTTTAAAAAATATATAATATAAAACCGTTTAAAAATGTGAAGTATATGTGGTTGTAGTGTAGATTCTGAATAGTGTCAATCTAAAATATTAAAAAAAGTGAAAGTTTGTGTTTGTTTTATTTTATTTACTGTATCTTTCACGAGCAAAAAAAGAAATATATTATTATTAATTCTCTAAAACGTAATATTTTGTAATCTCTGAGTTTGTGAACAGAGGCAAACGTTGGCAGTGAAATGGGTAACAGTTCGATAAAAGAAGAAAGTTTGGATTTACTTTACAACGTCAGTGCAGTCAAATGTTGTTAAAGTTGGTTATTTTCTATTGTAGGGATGAAATAGAAATTAAATCGAAGAAAGAGAAAAGGAATACACCGACAAATCAATCCGATCCCGTGCAGAGATAGCTCAAGGGGGAAATGCAACTTCTCCACTTAATCTAATGAATGTTTTCCGCAAGCAATTATCCTTTGACTCAAAGAAGAGAAGAAATCAAGGTGAGAAACACGTGTCCTGTGTGCCTAAGCTCTTTCAGAGGTCAGCAGGAGATGCGGTCGCTTTCACGCTTCTTCCAAACGCTTTTCCTCCCCTTAACACCTTTCTTTGTCTGACTACCGGTGGTGGGCAGATGGCGCAAGGCCACATGTTATTTGATCAATCGTAATGCATCATAAACGGGGGACATGTGCATGCATAAGAGAAGAGTATCGCGTGTGGAGATATGAGTTACGGTCAAAACACTTGCAAGCCTAATCAGCTAATGAACGCTCAGAGCTTCCGTCAGCTAATGACTCTTAACTCGTTCTAAATATTAGACTTATTGTTCCCCGATCGAACGGACTCGTAATTACGGAAAGGTAATGACGCCAAATGTGCGTCATATTTGGCTCTCGTCTCTCTCTTTCGACTTAAGACATAAAGTGACATATTCTGCCCATTTTTCACCCGGCTATTAATAATTTTGCATGTTCATGCCGCAACCCCATTATTTACTCTGTTGAAAATATTTGCTAAACTTGATTACCTGTTTTGTGACAGAGTCGATTAATCTCACGTAAATATCTTGTTCTTGCCTCGCTCCTGAAACAAACAATCCCTCAATTAATGTTTTCGAAAGGACGTCTGGATGGCAAAAAGCCTTATGAGTGAACTCTTTACATTTTAGCCCTCAACCCTTTCCCTGCGACAGTTTGGATGGGGTTAACAGAAAGGCTTATAATCAATTGTCGGTTGTCTTACTCGACTTAATGTCAAATATTAAGGACATGAAAGGAAAGCAGGGCTAATAAAAATAAAAGACAAAAATTAAGAAAGATAAAAAGAAAATGAAAAAACTGTAAAACAATAAGTTTCCTTTTTCATACTTCCAAATAAACGCTACTTTAGATATTATGTAGTGTTTCTGTATATTTCGCAAATGTTATATGACTCTTTTTCATTTAAGTTTATTTAAAGCAGTGATGGCCAACCTACGGCCCGTGAAGGTGTTGCATGTGTCCCGCTCTTCACATATATATTCATTTATATTCATATACACATTTACATTCACATACTTTGGTTATTTTAAATTCTTTCTTAACTTTCGACAAATATACTAATTTTAAAAATCCATATTTCATTTTCGCAAAGTTAAAAGTTCATTAAAAAAAGACTACTGATGAGCCACTCATTCGGAAAATTGAAGTGTAGCCATCAATTCTAATGCCTAATGTGGCCAAAATAGAGTAATATATTATATTATTTTATTTTCTCATAAGTTGTGCCCCTCCAAATTACACCAAACTCAACTTTGGCCCGCATATTATCAAAATTTGGACATCACTGATTTAAAGAATAGATCGACTAATTTCCGATTACATAAAAATATTTTTGTATTTTTCCTTTGAATCCACAACAACGTAAAATGGCCAACAATGTAATTTAAGAGGTGGAAGGAATTATGTTGGAAAAGGTTTTCTCTCCGCTTTCCCAGCGAACGATTCCTTTCGCATTCGAAACCGAGCAAATGCAGTTGTACACAAACAAATCGGATTTTCCCGATAGGCTGTAATTAAACAATCGTTAAAGTTAAATTAAATTAATGGGAGCAGAGCTTATGAGGCTTAGCAAGTTATTAAGTCGCGGGAAGGGACCGGAGAGG
This sequence comes from Brueelia nebulosa, assembly GCA_028293925.1. Classification (NCBI taxonomy): domain Eukaryota; kingdom Metazoa; phylum Arthropoda; class Insecta; order Psocodea; family Philopteridae; genus Brueelia; species Brueelia nebulosa. The sequence continues at coordinate 17,262 of JAQIBA010000337.1, read as the reverse complement.
GGTTAACTACCTTAATTTTAATTGTCGACCTTCAACTCCTTTTTCAATGACTCACCGTTTGCATACAGAAGCTGAAGTCTGTATTGAATCCCGTTATTTGTCTTTTGGCCGTCGGACTCCTGGAAAGAAAAACTCCGGGTCAGTTCGATCACATTCATGAAGCCTCCATTTTACTTCTGTTTTCGAAAGCTCCTACCTGGTCTTTCTCGATGAATCCTATGAAGGCCGTCCTCTCGATTTCAATTGGCTGACCAGCTCTGTCATACAAGGCAATAACGAAATGGAAGAAGTTGGATTTTCTCAGGTTGCTGGGTGGTTGCTTCTCGAAATGAGCACGCCCTATTCCTATGCTGCACAAAACAAAAACATTCATTTAAAACACCTTTTCAGGTATCGATACAATAATCTGCCTATCGAAATCAATGTTAAAAAAGTATAGGTTGACCCATTGAGTGCCTAACAAATTTAGACCCTGGGTTTTATTTTGAAGAATTAATATAATTATATTTTGTATATAATTACTGATGCAATATTACAATTTTTATTTAAAGAAAAACGGTGCAAGATAACTTGTATCTGACGTCACTGAATAAAATTCCTGTGGTGAAATTTCTCTGTCAAAATTCCACTACGAGATATCACGTAGTTGGTATTCAAAGGGTTAATGAATTTTTCGCTTTTTCATAAGTGATTGAATTCGGTCTTTCGTTTTTTAAGACTAATAGGATAATTTTTTTTGGAGTTTTGAAAAGGGCAATGTTATTTTATTAATTTGTCGCGTTCCGACTTAATCATATCGAAAGTAGACACCGTACGACAGTGGTTTCCAACCTTTTTGTACCGGTGCATTCATTTTAAAAAAACAAATTGTTGCGTCCCGTTAATTTATCTAAAAATCAAATTTCATATATACTCAACTGATATTATAATTTATTTAATGGGCTACAAAATAATCTAAGAAATATAATAACAGAACAAAAAAGAATGTATATTTTTGGTTTGTACTCGAAAATTGTTTACATTTATTATTTATTTTTATATTTTATTATTTATTTATTTATGTATTTATTATTTATTTTATTTATATATTCGAATATTGTTTATATTTATTTATATTCGAAAATTATATTTTGGAAACAGCTACATGCCCCACAGGTTAGAAACCACTGTAGCATTTTGTGACGCCATTTCAAAGTGGCCGTTAAAATATAATATACGATACAATTATAAAATATAACCGCCCTCTTCAAAAATTTCTCCTGTCGTTATTCCCACACAACGTGAATGTATTCAAAAACTAAAAAAAGAAACAAACACGAAATAAAAGGAAAACTATGTTCGGTATCAACCTACAACCTTTGCCTGTTCAAAGACAAAACAAAACCGAAGCTGTTGGCTTCTTCCACGACAATAATAAAGTCTTTTGGGGTAATTAATACGCTCGAGGAAAAAAATAAAATGACTGACACTGACAGATGTTATTAGCGCAAGGGAAGAAATAAAATCTTTTAGAGTTCGACTTGGGGTGGAAGTCCTAACATGCAACGCCTAATAGAATCTTCTTGGAATAATGGCATTAAGACGGAGTCGGAAAAACACGGAGGGGAGGGCGGGGAAAGGAGGAGGGGGAAGGGGGGGGAGAGGGAGGGGAATAACTTAATTTCCTCGCTGTGTCAACAATGATTTTCAGCTCCACATGATCTCGTTTATGAGAACCGAAAATAATCAAACGTTGGTTAAATTGGTTAATCAAATGAAAGGGTGTTATTAGCACGTAAATAAAATGAGAGAAACCGAAATCCCGAACGGGCAAAACCCAGATGTTATCCCGTCGGAGGGTGTCATCAGGTGCGAAGTAAAAAAGATAAGATAATGATTGGGAGAATTAACGGACATAATTGGCGAAGCTCTCTTTTGCGACCGTTTAGTGGGGATTTTATTTCCAGGAGACGAATGCCTGCGAAAGGGGTGCACAAACTGGGAAGGCCTTTCGAGAAAGTCAAAAATGTGAAAAACACCTTTCAACACCATCAAAGAAATCCATCACAGCCGTCAGTTGGTTTGTTCAAAGGGAACCCAAAAGAATTATGAATCTGCTAATGTGGTGAGCTCTGCTAACAAAAAAACTCATGATTTGTTGATGATTAAACAATTGTGAAGTTGCGGTTGTAAAAACCCGCAGCCTTTTATGCATTACAAAAGAAGGTTTCTTTTGACCTTCGAAGAAACGCGGAAACCCCTTCGAAAATAACTGTGGGGTTTCAGTACCGTTTCATTTAATTCACCGGCGGTAAATGGTCATTTTGCGCTTTAGATTTTCTTCGGTAAAATCTGTGGTACTTTTATTTTTATTTTTTTATTATCTTATTATTCCTTTTTTTTGTTTCGATCTATCTTCCTTCTCCGCCTTCTTTTTCTATGTTCTTCTTTCCTTTCTATGGTCCACTTGGCTTCTGTTTTTAGCTTTTCTTTAACTGGTGTTTGCAGATTCTCCTTTCTCTTAAGATGTTTCTCATATATTTTTGTCTCTTTTAACCCGTTAAGGGGATATGCCGTATATATACGGTTGATCTCTTGTACATTGTAGCGGCTATGACGTACATATACGGATAATCATTTTTCTTGGTTTATTTAATATTATATGTTCGATTGTTTCTTGTAATGCAGGAACAGTAGGAGCTTTGCAAGATTCAAAATAAGATACATAAAGATACATAAAGTGCCATTCATTTTTTCTCTACTCTTCAATGTGTATAAAATACTTTCCTACTTTTATTTCAAAATTTTATAAGCTGTAATAAACATAACCTAAAATAATGTAAACATATAAAAAAATTATACAATGGATAATACGTATATATACGGCAGCTGCTGCAAATACGTGGCCACTAAATGATATACTACTACTATATTATTTTTTTATTTTTATTTTTAGGTACTGCCTTCGACCGGCGGAAAAGATGTTAAATTGGATAATTTTCGAATGGCGGTCTTTTATGCTCAAACAGGCAGTGAAACGATTAAAAGGATTTTAGCGGAAATACGACAACAAAATCAGAGGTAAACGTGATATGAAATCAGACTTTAGTTTTCCGCAGTCACTTTCATTGTGAAAACGGTCAGAAGTGAAAACGATGGGAAATCTAATTAGTCTGGCTGTAGAGAGACGATTTTCTCTCATCCTGCTTGTTTTGGACTGAGAAAAGGATAGAAGTGCTTTTGCCGAGTCAAAAACCGTTTTAATTTCTCCTTTTCCACTCTCTCTCTCTCTTTTTTTTGTAATTTTATTTTCTCTCGAGCTGTCAACTTTAAAAAATAATTAATATTAAGGGAAACACACTTATCTGAGAGCCAATGAGCAGAAGGAAGGTAGTCTGTTGTCAGTTGTCACAAAAGACGGATTTCTGCTTAGAAATGAACGGTAGCAAAGCGGAAGGATTCGATGACCACTAAACCTGATCGCTTGCATGATTGACACTCTCTTTTGTGCCTTATTTATGTAAACCTTGACTCCTGTCATTATTGTTTGGATTCATCCATTCTTCTTTAATCATCCAGAAAAATTACTTTTTTTTTAGTGACAACTCAAATTTCTCCAATTCAACGAGAATTTCCGTGAGAAATTCCTCAGTTTTTTTTCTCTCTTTTTCGAGGACGGCAAATGGCGGTTGCCACTGAATTCGATGACTCATCCCTTCATCATTAAATCCGTCATATTTTCTTCCTGCCCCGTTGGGACGTCGCCTTACTCTGCGTGATCTCTTATGAAAAGATACGCACATGTGTTTAGGTGGTAAAAAGGCGTGCTTTTGTTGGTTTCTGTCACCCTTGGGGTGGTCCGGGACCATCGCCCAAAAGCCTTACTCCATCGTTTATGCCCGTCTTTTCCCTCCCCTTTGTCAGTGAATAATGAACGTCTTCAGAACAATCTGATACCAGTTATTGACACACCGTATCAGCCCGAGAATGATTTTTTTTCGATTCATCCTCCAAAAAGAAATTCCATTAAAAGCAGCAAGGTGTAATATAACATTATCATATATATTTCTTCCCTATTTCACCCGTAATTAGTGTTTTTGTTTCATAAACTTTTTTCAATACAATTCGGATTCAGTACAATAAGATTTTCAATAGATTCGGATACAAATTTATAACAAATTAATAATAAATAAAATAAATAAAATTACCAGTCCGGATTAGGGGCAGAGAAGCCTACCTACTATTTATATAAAAATAAAATAAATTAATAAACTTTGGGTTTATAATAAATCAGTGATGCCCAACCTATGGCCCAGGGGCCATATCCGGCCCGTGAAGGTGTTGAATGTGGCCCGGTCTTTTATTCCTATATTCACATACGTATTTGGTGATTTTAATCCATTTTAATTTTTAAATAAGGGATTATTCTAATATTAGAGTAACTTTCAATTTGAAATTCTTTATTACCTTTCAGCAAAATATTAAATTTACGCTTTCGAATCCATTCGAATTCCATTAAACACTTCGGGTTTCCTTTCTTTTAAAGATTCTGTCATAGAAGTCAAAAGGACTGCTTGCATAAAACTGTAAAAAGGGTAAAGCCGGAAAAAAAAGGCAAAGACAACAGCTGTGTGAACAGGAACATAGAGAAAAGATGAAAATGACAAGAAAGAGAAAAGAAAATGAGAAGAGAAAAGAAGAAAATGAGAAGAAAGAAAAAAGGAGAAAATGTGAAAATGATAAAAAAAGAAAAAGGGAAAATGAGAAGAGAGTAAAAACTAATATTAAAAATCCATATTTAATTTTCTTATACGTTGTGGCCCGCCAAATTACACCAAACTCAACTTTGGCCCGCATATTATGAAAAGTTGGCCATCACTGTAATAAATAAATAAACGAGAGGTATATAGTGAATAAAAAGACAACAAATATGTAATAATAAATAAACAAAAAATATACAATAAATTAATAAACAATAATTATATAATAAAGAGGTAAACATTAAGTTTTTAGTAAATAAAAAAAGCAAAATATAATATTAGCCAGCGTCTCCCGAGATTGTGGAAATATTCCGCTGAAGATGCCAATTTTGCAACTGTTTTTTTCTTCTGCTGTTGCAGAGGAACAGAGTATTCATCATCGTTAAGAATAAGGTACATTAACACCGACAATTTAAGTCCTTTATTTATTTTTTTTAACATTTTAAAATGAATTGAAGATTTTATAAAATAGTCTGCCCTATTGAATATTCCTTTCCGTCAGTTATGAAAACCTGTAATTATGAAGTGGAAAATATGCTAACGATGCGTATGCACGAGAGCATAAGTCAGAAACACGATATTTGCTGGCGAAGGCTCGCGAGGAGAGTAAACAAAATATATCGAGTATATCGAGGCCGTCATGTAGCCGGTCCGTGTAATTAAATTTTTTTATTTCGTAATGACACATCTCGGGGGAACGATAACCGTTTTATCGAGGCAGACAAAGAAAATCAATGGCGATGAACCCCCGCCGATGACTCCGAGTAACGAATGCAAAAAAGTTTCCTAATTTTTTTATTATGAATTTACTCGCGCCATAAAACCGCCGGCAAAATAAAACTTTTCAAACTCTGAGGTGAGGCGTAATCCCGTCAAATGTTTTGTTTATATTAATATATTGACGTTAAGAATTACATTATAGCTCCGAGCGGAGGTTTTCAAGTTTACGAGAGAAAATTATCTCCCGACAAACGCAGTTACTGCCTTTATTCAGAGTAATTATTTGTTCAGCCCGTTCAGCATTTTTGGAGGAACTCAGAGTGAAAGAGTGGTGTGAATAGCTGAATTTCCATAATCTGGAGAAAGGGATGATAATGTATTAAATACAATACAAATGCAATACAATGCAAATAAGCTTAAATGGTTTCTTATTCATTGATCAATTCAAACCAGTCACATTCATAATTGTTTCTCTTTGAATGAAAAATCAGATATCGAATTTCCTTTTTAAAAAAACATTATTATTTCACTGTTTTTTATTATTGTTTTATTTTTACATAGTTTTTGTAGCGTTTAAAGCGCATTTAGAAACAGCTGCTTTTATTCTGTCGCAAAATTAAGTTTAATTGATAAAGTTTAAAACGGATTAATTTTCTTAAATAGTTAATATTAAGTATTAATAGTTAATAATTTAATATATTACGGATTAATCAAAATTTACAATTATTTGGCTTTTCTTTTGCCTCTTCTACTTCTTTTATGAATACTGACAACCTTCTTAATTTGTCTTTACCTCCCCAATACTTTGTCAAATTTTCGCTGAGTATTTTCGTGTATTCTTCTCCATTGTTGCTTCTTCTGATTTCTTTCTCTTCTCTGTCCTTTATTTTCTCTTTTATCCTCTTTATATTCACCTTCGTTATATGTAGCTGTTCTATCTTCCTTTCTATTCCTCTTTCTGTTTCCTGTACTTTCATGTAGCCTTTCATACTTCTTATAGCTGCTTTACTACATGTTTTCTCCCATCCTAATTCCTTTATAGCTTTATATTGTTCCTCTTTATATAGCAGTTATTTCTTCCTCTTCTCTGTCCTTTATTTTCTCTTTTATCCTGTTTATTTTCACCTCCGTTATATACAGCTGCTCTATCTTCCTTTCATTCCTCTTAACTATTTTTGCTTCTTTGAAGCTCTTCTAAACATCTTTTTCTTCTGTTTCCTGTATCATATTTTCATGTATCATAGTATAATAATTTATTAATATATTCCATTACTAAAAATTTCTTGAAAAGATTCTTTTTGGTTTGTGTGTTTGGCTTATTAGTCGCATTGAAGTAATTAATCCTTTTCTTAAAAAGTATTGTCATTTATTTGAATTTTTTATGACAAAAGTTATGATGACTTCAGTTTATTAGACAAAGTACCGATTAGGGTTTATTAATGTAAATAAGAATTTTCAAAAGATGAAAGTCCAAAAAGAACTGTTAAAAAAAGGAATATGCAAGAGTTTTGTTTATTTTCATATAAGATCTGGTTGATAAAGAAATAAATCAAACCTTGTCTGATCCACAACACTGGGCTGCATCCACGACCTGGCAGCAGCCAACTGCGAAGTGGAGAGAGGTTCTTCCTTGAGGCTGGTCACGGGGCCCCTCGGCTGGTGGTGGTGATGGTGGTGGTGGAGGCCCGCGGCGGCGGCGTCCTGGTGGTGATGCAGTCCGAACATGAGTCCCCCTGGCCCCATGGCCCGCCCTGGCCCTGCCCCCACGCCGGGCGGCGGGTAGAGCTTCCGGCCCCAGACCACCGGGTCGAGGTCTACGGGGGCGAAGGCCGCCGGCCACGGGGATGCCGTCGTATAGCCGCGGTCCACCAGGCCACCCTCCCCGTCGGAACGCGTTTTGACGAATTCGGAAACGACAGACTCCAGACAATCTATCGCGACCTGATGCACAAGTTTCCGACTTTGCTCGAAATTATTCTTTTGAAAAATTAGTTCTCCCAGTTTGTGAATTTTTGAAAATTACAGTGAACGGAAAATCAATGGACAAAAATTTTTCTCGTCTGGAAGTTTTCACTTAAGTTTTTGACAAACACATTGAATCACTGAAACACTTGGAAATGTTTTTTTTTTAAAGGGAAAGAAGAGAGCGGGAGACTGTGAACCCGAGCGAACGCCAACGAACGCGGGACTGAAGCTTATCGAAAGCGCGGAAGAGGAGAAAGGGAGGTACGTTGGGAAACTCTCAGTTTTGCTTATTCCTCGCTCACGGTGGGCTGTTTCTCTCTCGCAATGTCCGCGTCACTTTTTCGAAACATTTCCACCGAAATTTTCCCCGATGAAAAACCACAAACTGTTAAAAAGTCCGATTAAGAATTTACTGAATATGAAAATCAAACGGAGAAACCGATGCGAGAAAACTTTTGAAAAAAAAAGTTATGTGATATGAATGAATTTCTCATTCGGGAATTCACAAAATCTCGGCGGAGACCCGAAAGGTTTGGTACCAAAGGGCCCAGAAAAGAGTCCCGAGTCGCAGATATGAAAGCAACTACATGGAAGAGTACAGCTGCGATGACGTCCACGGTACCCGACAATTTGACGCTCTGAGAGAAAGGAGAACGAACGCGGCCGAGAATAATACACTTTCTGAATCGGAAATCCTCCCCTACGTAAAATAAACATCGGGACAACGGGATGGAGATTTTGAGCGGGAGAGAATGTTTTAGGCGGGAGAGGGAGAGCGGAAAGGGCACGAGGGGTTGGGCCCCGGGGCGCGGTGGTGCCTTTTTTGCGCGCGGACGGCGGCCTTTTCTGTTTTCTCTTTCCGTTTCTGTCCGGGGCGAAAGTTCAGCATCGGTTCAGCTTTCTTCTTACTCGGGGTGCTTTGTTTTATCTTGTTAAAGGGTAGTAGAGAGGAAAAAGTGGGCGAGAAAGACGGGAAGCTGATCGGTGGTGCTTTTCCAACGAAGATGGAAGATTTCGCCGTTCAAAAAGATAAGGTTAGTTCATTGGTAAACAGAAAAAAGGTGAAAAGCAAATTAATAATTATTTTTAAGGTTTTAATTATTATACAATACAATAAAAACCAAATATTAAATTAAAACCCTATAATTTTTTAAATTTATTAATATCAAAACAATAATTTCTTCATATTTCTTTATAAAATTAAATCACCTAACATAAATATTTAAATTAAATTAAATTAATAATTATTATCCGGACGCTTTCTGCTCCTTTAATTAGCAGTTAATAACAAATCAGACTGAAAATAAAGTAAGAGACCTCCTTCCCAACCGTTGGAAAACACCCGAAAAAATTCGATAATGTCCATCATTAAAGAAGGTAAATACATTATATATAGAATAAATAGCCACTAATGACCTAAATTCAAAAGTGGAAAGGTTCCCATGAGTGTTGTACCCTTGTGAACGTAACCTCCCTCGTGAGCGGGCAAAAATCATGACGGCTTTTTTAGGCCACCCCCAAAAGGAATTGCGGGCCAATGGGAGCGTTTCGCCGCGTCTCTCCCGACCAATCACAGCGCGGGATGATCACTTTCCCTTGAGTTCCCTTTTTACATGTAAAAACATGTGTTTTCTTTTGATTAATGATTTGTTCTAATGATTTTTACTTTTTTTTCCTCAAGATTTTTTCGGGGTTTTTTCTTATAAATAAAAACGGTGATTTGTGCGATTTCTTGTAAATACTGATTGACTAAAATTTGTTAATATTTGACATTAAAAAATTATAATTTATCGCAAATGTCATGACTGTAAAAAAATCGTTTTTATAATAATACTATAATAATATTAATAATATATTCCTTCCCTATTTTATCCGTAGGTATTAGGTTTTTTTTTTACAAATTTTTTTCATTACAATTCGCATTCAGTACAATAAAATTTTCAATAGATTCAGATACAACAAATTTACAATAAATAAAAATAAATAAAATTATCAGTCCGGATTAGAGGACAGAGAAACCTAAATACTATAAACAAAAATAAAATAAATTAATAAACAGTGAGTATATAATAAATAAATAAACAATAAGTATACAGTAAATAAATAAACAAAAAATATATAGTAAATTAATAAACAATAATTATATAATAAATAAGTAAACCTTAAATATATAATAAATAACAATAAATGTGCATATAAATAGACAATCCGTAGACGCCTTACATATAAATAAATAAATAAATAAATAAGCACACAAGAATAAACAGAAAAGCGATAATCTCAAATCTACTTTCAATATATATTTTTTATAAAAGCTATAATAAAAATCTATTCCTGTCGTATTAGTTAGAACTTAAAGGCATTATATTAATAAAATGATTATCTAAAAAATTTCTAAATATAGAATGGCGGTTTGTCGGTTTTCTGCGGTTGTACGAACAAAAAATAGTGAAAACATTTTTGTACTTTTGTATTGGAGATTAAAGGGTAGATTTTATGTAAAAACAAAACTCAAAGCGGAATCGAATTCTAAACTGACCGTTTTATAAGACAAAACTCGTTTAATGATTGTAAAAACTATATACTGTGTTTGAGATATTTCAACATGAGTATCCCCAAAGTTAGGGGAGGTTTTAGACAAAAACATACATCTGACGACTTAGTAAATTTAAATGCCATTCTGGAAACACAGTTCCAGTTTAAGTTCTAAGATCAGTTAACAAAATGTCTAATTTAAGTTAGAAATTCCTTTGCTTTTAGATGAATAATGCAGAAGACATACATTCCAAATATTCTTATTTTAGCTTTCATTCACTATTTTACAATTTTCTTTTAATTTTTAATCGGGTTTCGTCTAAAAAAATACACCTAAAATAACTTTTCAGGCATTTAAAGAGTAACAGTTAGCCTAAAACAAAAAATAGAAGTCTGATGGACTGTGCCAAAGGCTTTTTCAAGGCATAAGTAACATTAAAAGAAGCTACTGAATCCCAATCTGAAATCATTAATCCTTTGTACGCCATCAGGTTATCGTAATCACTCTAAAGCAGGCCTTGTTCCCCAGTGCAAACTGCATTGTCTGAAGTCGACTCAATATCTCTCGAGTACTGTGCATTGTGTTCGGAAACGTTATATCTAATTTAGATCCCTTGACCATTCAGGCCCAGCCCTGGTCGGAAGAGGTTTTTTCCACTTTCAAACCCACTTATCTTCCCTTACCCATAAAACCTACTTAAAAATAACGACGATTAAAGGAATTTTCTGAGGGAAAAATGCGTGAAAAGCCTTTATGTAATGCAACGTGGCTGTTGTTCAGAGCTTGGGAATATAAGAAACCTCGAAAAGAGGGGAAATGTGGGAGTTGAAGTTTTTCTCGGGGAGCGGCGACAGTGGCGGTCTCAAGTGGATGTCGGGAGAGACAATCAGAACTCGGGACGTGCTCCCGGCGAGAGGACGTGTCCCGTACGTCCTGCGTCCAGAGTTCCTTTCTCGATTCATTACGAACTTTTTTAAATACGAATTTTAATATTTTTCCCATCAAAATGTCGATAACAACTATAACAAAAGCCTTAACCCTTTGCGGTCGCATGTCTGCTCTCAGCGAATCCCATACTGTAAGCATTCCTGTATCAGTTTAACACTTTTCCTAAGGGAACCTCAATGCCTGAAGAACCTATTCACGAACTAATAAGGTGAATTAGTTACTGTAACATATTGTGTCTTATACTGTATGCATTCCTGTATCAGTTTACACCTTTCCTAAGGGAACCTCAATGCCTATGGAACTAATCGATTGGAGATAACGAAATACAATCTAAACAAAAGTTCTTCTAAATGTTGGGGAGTGCTTTAAAAAATAATGTAGAGTTATAAAACAAAATTTTTATACAAAAACATATCACTAAATGCCTGAATTGAATAAAGACATATCTAAAAGATATCAAAAGAATTATTAAATGTTGTTTATCTATCGTAAATTCTCATGTTATGTATACTTACTTTTATGTATGTGTTATGTATGTATTATTATGTATACCCTACTTTTTCCACGAAAATTCCGACTATTACGATACCATACCCAAATTTAATACGACCTCAAAGGGTTAAAGTCCTCTTTAAAGAAATGTCAAGCGAAAATCATTCAATTGAAGTTTTTCTTGAAGTCTTAAATTTCTTTCCAAACAATCAGCATAGAAAATAAAACTCTTGGCACACAGAAAAATAGGAAAAGCTTTTCCAAAGTAATCGGAGTCTTGTCAAAGTGAACATAAAACTGCATCGAAGTTCTGCCCTTTGTCTCGCGAAGAAGCCGGTCCGCCCCGACTTCCGTCTCGGTAAACCCCAACATTATTTGATTATAAAGGGGTTCCAACCCTTGGATACTCACCGACTCTCCGCGTTATGAAAAGTTATGAAATTCAACGTCGGAAGGGGATTCCGAGAAATTTAATTTTCAAACTTCACCATTGTTAAAAATTAACTCCCAACTTCTTTGCTTTCCCGTTTTTTCCCGAGTAATGTATGTAATGGGAGTTGTAAAGGAATTCTTAGGTTGAAAAAGAAACAGATACGGAAAAGAGGAAAGAAAGGCAAGAATTTATGTATAAAATCGTGATGGATGGAACATGGTAAGCGGGTGGGAGTTGCGAAAGTCTCAACAGCATCCTGCACTTCACTGCTACGGCCTGATTATGCCCAGACAATCGAGTCCCGAGGGAGTTCATCGACAGTTGGAAATCTAAGCATTCGTTACTCTTTAGAAATTTCGTTAAATACCCTCTGCCTTCCACAGTGTTTTTTCTTCTGCTTTTTCCCTTCGCGGATTTATCAATGTGGAAAAGTTTGAATAATTACAATGAGACATTGACGAATGGGTTGGACTTCGTCTTGGTGGAGGTTACCTTTATTTTATCAGCTCAGTCGCTGAGATCGGTGATTGAGTGGAAACCATTCAACCCTTTGGAAAACATGACGCAAGATTATGACACGTTAATTTTAGTAAATTAACTGAAAGCTTTTAATACACACAGGAACTAGTTTTAAATATACCTCAGCTCATTATGCTGAAATGATTAGTCAAATCAGCAACTTGAATTCATAATCCACCACATTTCGGTCGAATAATGTATCACCTCATTTTTAAGCAGTTTTTACAATCTTTTCAATATAAGAATTTGGAGTTTGTGTCTTAATTGTGTTTTATTAATAAGACCGAATTAAGAAAGTTCGTTTTTATTACAAAATTAATTTCAAATTATAAATTCTAGGGTATGAATAAATGTGAAGTCACAATATTTTGGATATTGTCTTTTGTATATTTTTCAATTAAACGGTTTTATTTAACTTGGTTTTCGTATCTGTCTGTCTGTCTGTCTGCAAAGACCGCGAATCAAAACTTTGAGGCGAAATTTGACCTGTTACGCAGTATAAAAATTGTACAGGGCACAGAAGGTGTTTTATGGACAAAAAAATTGGTCTTTTTCTTTGTCACCCATGTATTTATTTATACTCTTGCATCAGAAATTATTTTTTTAATTTTTAGTGCATCTGCAATAAAACCGTTTTACTTTAAAAATGTTTTTGAAATTTTTTTTTATTTTATAATTGTATTTACAGGTTAACTTTTTAGTATTGTCTAACACTTGACTAAAAACTAAAAATAAATAAAAGAAAATAAATTTTTAAGTTAAAATCTTTTATATTAAAAACGCACTGAAAGGTAAAAAAATAGTAAAAATTATGTGCACACATTAATGTATTTGCACAAAATAAATTAAGAAAAAAAATTTTATTTAAATAAAATATGGCTGAGTACATTAAATATACAAAGCACTATAAAGTGTGTTATACAGTGTTAAATCATTCAGCCATCTTTTATTTAAATAAAATCTTTTTTCTTAATTTATTTTATGCAAATACATTAATGTGTGCACATAACTTTTATTATTTTTTACTCCCTTAATGCCCTCGGGCGAGATAAGGGTAAATTATTATATTATATTATATTATTTTCTGCGCTACCAAAAGCCTCAAATTTAAAATTTTTATTTCTTTATATGGTTGCAAATTATATTAATTATTTTTGTAAATTATTATAAAAAATATAAGCTAATTAAATTTTTATTATTTTTGACCTTTTAGTGCGTTTTTAACATAAAACAGTGATGGCCAAACTTTGATAATATGGGGGCCAAAGTTGAGTTTGATATAATTTGGCGGGACACAACACAAATTAGTATATTTGCGGAAAGGAAAGAAAGAATTTAAAATCACCAAATATGTTTGTAAATATAGGAATAAAAGAGAGGGACACATGCAACACCTTCACGGGCCGTAGGTTGACCATCACTGACATAAAAGATTGTAACTTTTTTTATTTTATTGTATGTGAACCAAAAGGGTCAGAGAGGTTTTGCCTACAGGTGTCGTAAAGCGGAGTAGGCTTCAGCTATAATAACTGAAACAACCAGTCATCATCCCCCCTTTACCTTGAAGGATCGGCATCCGGCGTCTCATCATGGCGTTTCATACATTTTCCTAACAAATGTCTTCTGCGGACGAATGTCAATTCCCAGCTTTTCAGTCGGGATTCCTTTCAGAATTGGGAGTAAAGTGTTCTCTGTCTGGAGAAGAGGTCATACGGCTCATTCGAATTTGCAGAAAGGTCGTTGCAGGTGTGTGTATTTGGAGGTCCAACCGTTGAGTTATTATGAAAAAATATGTGAAACCGTGAATGGTGCTATCTATCGGAATGCGGGAGAGTTATTGTTTGGAGTCACGTGGTTGGGCATTACTTTTCGGTTGCTCCGCCTCTTTTCTTTCAAGGCTTAAAACGTCTCGAATCATTTGCTCTCTCCTCAGAGTTATAAACATTAAAGTTATTTCGAGTTGAACGTTAGACTTGAAAATAAAACGGTACCTAATATGTTTCCAAAGACGGAACGAACGGGTGACGCCATCGAAAAGCGCGGGAAAATCTTAAAACGGAATTAAAATGTCATTAGTAACGTTAAAATGGCCACATTCAATTTAATTCCTCGCCTTGCGGTTTACCTAACTGCTAATGATAAGACGTGATAATGCTTTCATTAAAAATAATGGCCTCCTCGGCGCCTTATAAGCTCCCATTCCCGGCATATGATCATCTTTTGTTTCTTTCTCAACTATTTTTCAGCCATCAGAATAAGTGGAGTTGGTTTTTAGTACTCTTCAGCCGTTGCCAATGGGAAAAGGGAGGGAGTTGATGAAAGCGATGATGTCTTCCCATAAAGAGGAGAGAAAAGATGAGCGCCTGCATTACAAACTGGCCAAGTTCTTTGGTTGTTACTTCGACTACAGTGGTGTCCAACCTACGGCCCGTGAAGGTGTTGCATGTGGTCCGCTCTTTTATTTCTATATTCATATACTATTTGTGATTTTAAATTCTTTCTTACCTTTCGGCAAATATACTCATTTTAATTACACCAAACTCAACTTTGGCCATCATTAAATGAAAGGTTGGCCATCTCTGGACTATATTATCTGTTAAAGGAATGTGTGTGTGTGTGTGTGTGTGTGAACGGTGTGCACACCGTTCTATGTCACCTAATATCTCAGCAACCACTGAACCGATTTCCAAAGGACTTTTTCCAAAAGACGCGCATTTTTCCAAAGAATTATCTGCGCTATGTCTCATTTCTAGAAAATCAGTAAAAGCTGAGAAATCTCCAGAAAACCTGTTTAGGTTTACATAACTTTACGAATTGCTTTCTGCTGTTAAAGGGTTGACTTTGAATACAGTGGGCAAAGTATTCGATTAAGAGGTCGATATTGTATTTCCTCTAATACTCAATGCGTCCACGTTTTTCATGGTTATATTCTTTGTATATTAATTTTAACCTAATTTTCAGCGAATTGTTTTTATATTTGATAGTAATTAGTTTGTGTGGATTTAGTGGTAGTGGTTTTTTAGAGTGTTTTTCAGAGTTTCACAGAATTTGTTGTAGAAATAAGAGTGGGTTTAGCGTTTGTAGTTTTTTCAGTCTTAAAATCTTAATTTTTAGGACTCAGTACGATTTGGACAGTACAAAAGTAACTTAACTTACAACAAAGTAATTAAACAAAAACTAAGTAAATTACAACAACTTAACTTACAACTTAACACTTAACTACAATACAGAGAGTACAAAACAATAAATACAAATACAAATCAGACAGTACAAAAAAATGACACGGCCTCAATAAACTTTCTTCCACTGCCATTTACTTTTGTTCAAACTCATTACATTTTACCGACACATAATTATGTAGTATTTATTTATCATAGGTAACATAAGTAACACTTTTTGTTCAGAAATTGTACATAATTTTTATGGTTAAGTGCAATGGGATTATCAAGGAGCATTCAGTTTTTCAGGAAATGTATTATTGTATCTGATATTAAAGTATAGATACAGACATACAGTTCCAAGTCCGAGCGAGGGCGAAGCCTGAGCTGCCAGAGGGGGTTGGAGCGCGAAGCACTCAGAGGGCGAAGCCCCCTAATGTCATCACAAAGCGATATGGAATGTAAGCATTCAATACTTCCCTCAATGAAAAAACAGGTTAATTTAATGGCCGTTTGAAAAGTCGATTGCACTTATTTGCCAATCCCATTTATCCGTTTGGAATGAAAAATGCAAACCGATAGCCATTAATTAGGCCACATTGTTTCGGTGCATCGGAAGAGGTAATTAATTGAAAAAACAAATGATAAGCCTTCCATTCATAAATATCTGCGATGTCATTGGCGACGATCAGTTCAGAATACCTTTTCAGGGGGGATAATTTTGAGTAAATACGGGAATTTAATGAGAATCACAAACGCACTCACACATCAAAACGTTATTATTTATGTGACAATAATTATGTCCCAGTGCACAAAATGAATGTTGAAAATAATGCGGATCATAATTATTGAGGACTTTCAGTGGGATCATCCCCACTGTTTTATGCCGTCATTTTATTACCACCCACCCTCGGAAAAATATTTTTTTAAAAATAAGGTTTTCACGCCCGTCGAGCAGTCAATTTAAAAAGCGGCCGATTTAATCTCACAATTTTGATTAAAATAAAAACTGCGAATAAAACAATATTGGGTTATTTTTGGTTGTTTTTCCTGGAAAGGTTAACCCTTTCGGATTCGAAGAGAATTTGGAGAAGTCAAAGGCAGGGGGATGAAGCAGAATTAAAATTATAAGAGGTGTTCATTTAAATCCCTCACCCCGACACCTGTTTTCCAAACAAACCACCCCTATCGTGAGCATAAATCAACGCGAAATAAAGGTCTCTACAATACTCAACCCTTTAATTTTCATTTCAGACTTTTGATTTGATTGTAAATTTTGCGAGACGGTTTGTTGCCCTAACGGAAAACCCTCTTAATTTAATTTCTAGAAATTTTTCAATATAAATTTTCATTTTGGGATTTTTTTTAAGGGAAAACGTGAAAATCGCAATGTTGAGATGATTAAGTATTTTTTTTTTAAGAAATGGGTCAATAAATCGATAACTGTCTGCTTTTGTTCGAAAATTAAGTATTAACCCTTAGCGGTCATATGTATACTCTCAGTCACCATAGCAAGGAACTATACGAATATATACGAATCATATACTGTATGCCTATATCAGTTTAACCCTTTGCGGTCGTATATATACTCTCAGCCACCAAAGCCTTTTTACCGTTCCTTCGTATGTCTGCTCTCAGCCAACACAGCAATGAACTGTACTAATTTATACTGTATGCATTCCTATATCAGTTTAACCCTTTTCCTCAATTTCTATTAAATCTTTTCATCAACTAATACAATTGGAGATAACA
>JAQIBA010000336.1:0-23170 GCA_028293925.1 Brueelia nebulosa | reverse complement strand
GGGAAAGACAGACAAAGGGTTATTGTCTTCTCCCTTTCTGAACGATTTACATTCGACTTCTCTAACAAAAAAAACTATTATTTTCGTTGGAATTTACAACTGGAGAAGAATTTTGATTCGGCTCGCCATTTTGAGCTGATTTCCGCGAAGTCGACGAGTTTAAGTAAACGAAATATAAATTAATTAAATTCGTAAACAAAAGAGTAAAATTGCACCGTCTCGCGCCATATTTGCACAAGAAAGATCTCTTTTTATGAGGCCCAATGTGTCATTAAAGAACAGGGCTGGCCAAAACTCGGCCCACCGCACATATTTAAAACTTAAATTGAACCGTTCATTAAAAAGGCTTTCCACTCTCTTCTTAGAAGAATAAATATTAATTTATTAATTTTTTCAATTTAACTTAATTAATAATTAATTTATATAATATGAAAATAATACAATAAATTCATGTATACTTAGACTGTGTCAATTAGCCTGAAGAAAAATCTCTGATTAACAATTCAAAATGGCCAAAACGAAAAGTAAAAAACATAGAATAAGTAATATAAATAATAAAAATAATAAAAATATCCTTAAAATTAATAATAAATAAAAATAACATTTATTTATTTAAAAATTAATTGATAAAAATTTATATTAATTAATTATAAAAATAAAATTAAAATAAATATTTATAATATACATAGTATAAAGCTCTACGAGAACGGAGAGAAAATTTACAATAATTTATTTACATATAGATGTTATTAATAAATAGAAAGCAGTAAAAATATTTAAACAAGTTAATGGCCAAATAATCAAGAAATAAATTAAACGACAAATAAATTAAATTCTATGCGTGAAATGGCCAAATGAATTTGGAACGCTTTGCGTATTTTAACGGTTTTTCAGAGAGTGACTCCATCGCCATATTTCGCACTCTGTGGCGATGGAACGCGCTAAAAATGGCGTCATCTCCATTCATTCGATCAATTCCCGATTGCTCCAATTGCTATTACACAATCGCGTATTGTCATCGGGAAGACGCGTTTGCGGAAAATTTCCCGGAAACCGGAAGTGAGTCAATAATGGATTTCGATGAAACAACGACGACTGATGGAATTTAAGCGATCGGCAGCGAATTGATCTCTGACTCAGTTTTGGGCAATTGGAGGCGGCAAATGAGATGCCAAAAGAATTAAGGGATGGATCACCAACAGAATGAGAAGAAATGGGAAAAAGAATGAGGGAATGTTTTAACAACAGAATTACACAATGATTTACCGACAGAATCAAGGAATGAATTAGTTAAAATATCAGCCACAGATTTAGAAAATGGAATACCAACAGAACCAGGGAGTAAATTACCAACAGAATTAGGGAAAGTTTCATCAATAGAATTAGGGAATGTTTTACCAACAGAATCAAGAAATGAATTAAGTGATGTATCGGCCAATGGAATACCAACAAAATGAGGGAATAAATTGCCAACAGAATTTAAAGAGATGCCAACACCATCCGAATAATGAACAGAACACTGAACACAAACCTGAAAGAACAAACAAAAAATCACCCACTGATAATACGGGTACACCTTAACGTTTTCGTCGGAGTTGTCGTGTCTTCTGCTGGACGCCACCCCCGGGTATATCGTCGGCACCACCGCCCTCCGGAACGCGTTCCGCATCGAGTACGTCGCGTGGATCCAGCAGTACGTGTTCAGAACGTCCTCGTCGATGTCCCTCGTGTGCACGCAGTCGATGGGGTTCCCCACGTACTGCCGCGTCGCCAGGATGATCGTGAACACTATCAGGGTGGACGCCGTCAGGCGGTAGTGCAGCCGGAACACCGGCCCGTCCGTCCGCCTGAACCGCGTCTTGAACCAGGCCCTGAACACGCTGAACGAGTGGATCATTCTCCTGCCGGCATGTCACTCTCCTGGCCCTCACTGAGCAGATAAGCAGGGAGGACCTCGACGACTCTCGCATAATTCCACACCTTTCTTCGCAAGTCTTTGTTCGCCGGCTGTGCAAACAAGATAAACCGAGTGCCGGATGGGAGAAGGAAAGATGGCCTCCATTTGGCCGCAATTCGGGTGACGGCCCATTCGGGATTACCGGAAACGCGACCTGTTGGCGACAGTCGTCCGTTGGAAGGGGAAACCGCGATCCGTTTCCGGCGATTCGATTGTTGCCTTCAATACAACGGAAGACGGGTACAAACTGTCTTCGAAATAAAAACACAATTACAATTTGAAACAATATTGTAATGACTTTGTCAAATCCCAAAAACGAAAGGCTGATTTTCTCGAGCGCCCATTTTGAAATGAAAAGTTTTGATCGTAAAAAATTAATTAAGAGTTTTCGAAAATCGAAGCCGAGAGCGATTTTCCCCCATTTTTTTTACTTAAATCGTTATGGATTATTTATAGCTCATCGAAAACTGATCGAGAGGGGCTTTCGATTTCTAAAAACGAGAATTAGGAAGTCGGCTTTGAAAATATCGAACCGGGAAACGAAATTAACATCAAAGAAGAGAACATGAAAAGCTTCAAACCAATGAAATTATTTAAATTCTCAAAGTCTTTAATAAATATTGGTTATTTATAATGATTATCTTTTTAAATAATTATTTATTTTCTTTCATCTGAAATTGTTTGAATGAGATAATTTAATTATTATTTATAATTATTAACGACCTAATATAGTTATAAATTTTCACGAAAATAGTCTTCTTAAGACTAATTATATAATTGGTTAATTATAATAATTAATATCCTTTAATTTGAAACAATAATAATAAGTTAAATAATGGGCAGTGATTCGTTCAGAATGTTCAGTACTGAATTGGAAGGATGTAGAAAAACTAAAGTTTGGGATAGGAAATAACAGAGCGTCTTCTGCGAAACTGAAAGACCAGATTATCAAGTAGTAGAAAAAGACGTAAAACAAAAAGGATCTAAAGGAGAAGAAGATACAAAGAGGAAAAACAAAAGAGGACGAAAAGGATGTAAAAGAGAAGCAGACACTGAGTAAAAACAAAAATAGTCGAAGGAGATATGAAAAGAAATAGAGATATAAGCAAAAGAATTAAGGGATAGAGAAACACTGAGAAAAGAAAGTAAAAGAGAAGAAAAAAAATAAAAGAGAAGGAAACAAGAAACTCTGAAAAAAAGAAACTAAAAGAAGAAAAAAAGGTGAAAAGAGCAGCAAAACTAAGAAAGATAGCAGAAGAAGAATAAAAAGACGAGAAGAAGAAATCACAGCAAAAGAACTAAAAGAGAAATGAGGCCAAAGAAAGCGAGAGAGAAAGAAAAAGCTTTGGGAAGTGCTGAATCAGCATAATTTCAACATGGCCGTAAACGGAAAAAAGATAAACAAACAAACGATAACTGCCGACGCGATGGGGTGTTAAACACAGGTCCCAAAAGAACAGTTCGACAATCGAATTACCGGAAACAGAGCGAACTTTCGGTCACAGTGGGTCTTCCACTCGCGAACCACCACGAACAAAAGACGACTCCTCGAGATAACGAAAACAAACAACCATAAACTCAGTTTCCGGATCGTAAAAATAGCTGAGCGGAGTCACCACAGAGCACTGAGAGAGCAGAGAAGGTTCCGACTTCCACCGCCGCCTCGGAACTATCACCTCCACCTCCGCGGTCCCCCCGCCATTGTCCATCTCCACAGCTGCCCCCGCCGCCACACAACAATAAATCCCCAACGCGTTGTTTGGGGGACCACGTGCCCGCCGAACGATTATTTAAAGACTGGAATCGAACAATTCTCCGCCCTGGCACCTATGCCAGATCCACTGACATCCGCCCCCCCCTCTCGGCCCCCATTTTAATTTATGTGTGCCGTGAGTGACAGATCGTTTACATTGAAATACGCGGGATTAATCGATGGCCCCCCACTGTCCCCCACTGCCCCTCGCGCCATCCGCCCACCCTTTGAGTCGACTTCCGGTGGCGCTCTGGGGGTGACTTCTTTTTTTTTCCTTTTATCACTAAGGCTTCATTTTTCTTATGCTTTTCTTTACCCTCTGTGGTCCACTTTTTCATTCATGTCTATGGTCAATGTTTTTCAAGTTTTTGTTTTCTCTTCTTTATTAAATTCATTAATTTGCCTCTTCTTATCTACATCATCTATATTATATTATCATCTAAGTTATCCCTTATTATATTTTATTTTATTATATTATGAAAATTAATTATTTAAATAATTCTTAAATTTTGAGTTCGTCTTTTTCGTGAGGCAGTCCACGACCATCTGCTGCCCCGAATACGACAGCGCGACCACCGCCCGCTCGAAAGGAACCACCGGAAACGGATGCGGCCATGACGTCACCGCTTCCCCTCCACAACGCCACTCGGAATGCGAGAGACGTCAACGTCACGGACAGAGGTACCATTGTTCCCCAAGGCCTCCGCGGAAAGGCGACTCCAGAGACATCTCTGCGAGATGGAGCGAAGCTTGTGGGCCCGGGCGGGGGGCGTCGCCCCGGCGCCCCTCTTCCAACCTAGCAGTATATCCGTTTTATTAGGAGTTTTGTTTATGTGAGTCTCGCGTTGGCACGGAATTGGGAGTTTGGTGTCTCTGAGTTTACTTTTCTGCTGGCTGATTGACCCATTTTCGTATTTTTGGTTTTGGAGGCGTATTCCGGGCGAGGGGGCGGCGGGGGGGCCATTCCGCCATCGTTTCTTTCCCCATCGATCATTAAACGGTGCGTGTTTTTCGTCTGTTTTCGTCCTTTTGATTGTTTATGGAAGGAGCAGCTGCGTTTCGCAACAGAAACGCTGTCGACACATCGGTCGTGCAAATTGAATAATTCGGTTAGGTCAGGGGCGGAGGACGAGAGCTCGAAGGGGCAGAAATTGGTCTCCTCAACGCAACGGGAAACGCGTGCGCACACGAACGAAAGGAAGAGAAAAACTTGGCTCTTCACCCGGCAGACGACAGCAGCAGCAGAATGCAGTTTGTTGGCCTCGAAAAGACTCAGGAATTCATCACCCGGATATCGAATAAATTAGAGTTTGGATAAGGGATGGGATAGATTTGGATGGGGGGGCGGCGGGGGGCGGGAGAAGCTGTCTTGAGTTATGAACCCATTAGCGCCGTCACATGACGGGGGATCTTCGCTTTGGCAATGGGAGTTTATTTTGAGAGTTCGAAACACTTTATTAACCCGCCTAATTTGAATAAATGAGGGGAGGGGAGGGGAGGGGAGGGGCGGAGGGCGGCGTTAAAAATAAGTTAGGACAGGTAATGCGGGAGGGGGAGGCGACAGCAGTCGATATCGGTCGGGGGACTCGTTTGACGTGATTGGCAGGGAGTGAATCGGCGGATGAAGTCATTCCGATTCATTTGGGAATGTTTACTCGGTAAACAGATGGTGAATGAATAATCGAGGAATGATGTGGGAAGTGGTTTTTCAATAGGGAATGATGTATTGAATCGTCAGAGTAAAATAAACATTGAGGAAATTATAAAAGAATGAAGTTTCGGGAGACAGTTTGAAAAACTGAAAAAAATTGAAAGAGTATGCAATTAGAAAAAAGTAGAAGAAGAAGAAGTAAAAGACAAATTTATATAAAAATAAAGGATCAGGAAAGAGAAAAGAAGAAAAACACTACGATAAGATAAGAACGAACAATGAAAAATGAAGAGGACACAGTGAAACTAGAACAGATAAAAAAAGAAAAGAATAGAGAGACAATGAATTGGAGACGATGTAGGGAAAAGCAAAGAAAAGAATGTACGAACAATAGAAATATAAAAAAAGATGAGCAATAAAAAAGTAAACAGAATGGAAACCATAAAAAGACAATGGAAAGAGAAGACAAAGATGCAAACAATTAAAAGAGAAGAAGAAGTGAAGAATAGAAAGAAGATACAAAGAGAACTAAAGATATAATAAAAAGAAAAGGAAAGACGAAAAGAAATGCAGACCGCCCCAGGAAAGGGAAGGGATGCAGCGAAGGGTGCGACCATTACCTGGAAGAACAGGCAAAAAGCAGACCCACTGGTAGTATCTGTAGCACTTCTGGTCGTGGATGTTCCCTCGGGAGGAGTCGACGCCCGGGTAGGGCACTTCCTTGCCCACCTGCTTCGCGAAGGCAGTCTTTATTGTATACGTTGAATGTATCCAACAGAATGTGTTCAGAACGTCCTGAAAGAGTGACCACCGTTAGTCGCTCACCCTAGGCTGACTCAGACGGCTCATTCATTGCTGACTGACTCAGAATGAGTTCCTCTCGGGATTGCTGAATGTCCTTTAGAGAACATTGGCAGATGTCAAATGCATTTTCCTATTCTATTTTAACTCTTATTTATTATAAAATACATTCTATTTTTCTCTTTTTTTCGCTTGTTGTTTTTTTATCTATTTCATTTTTCTATATAAATTTTTTTCTTTTTCCTCTTTTTCTCCGTTTTTTTCCTGCTTTTTTCTTTATCTTTTCACCTTTTACTTGTTGTTTTGCCAATTTTTATCTATTTTTTTCTATTTTTGCCCCATATTTGCTTTCTTTGTCTGCTTATTCTCTGCTTTTGTATTTCTTTCTTTGCATTTTCTCTGCTTTTGCTTAGTTTTTCCTCTACTGTTCTTCTACTAATCTTCACTGACTTAGAAATAAAAAGACGGCACAACAAATCTATTTTCTGTCTTTTCGAGCAAGCAGACGAAGGACTCTCTCAGCACCTACCTCTGGAATGTCCTTGGTGTGTATGCAGTCTATGGGATTGCCCACGTACTGCCTCGTCGTCACGATCAGGCTGAACGCGATCAGCATCATCACCGTGATCGAGTAGTGCAGTCGGAACACCGGCGAGTCGATGTGGATGTGGCTGACTTTGACCAGGTTCTTCAACCCCCGAAAGATGTCCAGCATGTCGCCGCCCCCGCTCCCCGCACTCTCACTCTCACTATCTCCCCTCACCGCTGCCGCCCCACCGCCCTCCGCCCCCACTTCCCCCAATAGTCCATTTCCGCCTCTGTCTCTTCCGGTTGATGCTCGTCTCTCGGGTCCCTCCTCCTCCGCTCATTCTTCCCTCCCCTGCCTTCTACCCCTTGTCACAAACCATGGCCAACGCACTGAAAGGAGCCAAACATTATGGGCTAGTTTTGGTTTCCGCCAAGGAATCGGACGCCACTTATGTGGGGGAGGTATTGGGGTGTTTAAGAATAAGGGTGGATAATTAATACAGGGGTGTGTAATTTATTTTTGTTTAATTATGATAATTCAATGGGTCTCAAATGTTTTATATAAGTTTTTATATATTATTAGGTAACCAATCTTCTGCTGATTATATGTATTTTATTATCATCGTATGTAATCAAAACTATGAAAAGATGACCGCCATCTTTCTTTCCTTCCTTAAGAAGACGCCAACGCGTCCCCTGCCGTAAAACGGCCATAAAAACACCCTCCGCCGACATGAAAACGCTCTCTTCCGGAAAACATCTGTCACAACCACCTGTTGGACCCCCAAACGGGGGAGGGCGGACGAGGGGGGCACAATCGCTCCCCCTCCAAGGGGAGGGCTTTGATCTTCAAAAGCTCCGCTTCATTTGATTTATCTGAAGCTTTTCACAAGAGTTTCTCTTGGATTCGAACGAGGGGAGGTACAGTGGGGGGCTGCGGACCCCCAAAAAATGTCATAAATATTCATCTCGAGTGGAACGAATTTAAACTTTTCTGCTCTGGTTAAGGCACCGCTTAATGGAAAATTGGCGAGCGGTGAGGGGAACGGGAAAAGATTTATTCTCGGATTTAAAAGTTTTTAAATACATCGGGAAAATATCCGCAGGATGTTAGAGCTTCGATTGCGGAATAACAGCAGTAACAGCAGACGACAGAACAGCCCCCAATGCGACGGGGCGGAAATGTCTTTCCCTCGTTCGCACACCGTTACAACAGAAATTCTAATACTTTTCCATATGTTTCGTCAAATGTTCAATAATTTGGCGGGGATTCAAGAAAATTGTGAAGCGGAACAAAAGGGGGAGAGCAGAAAAGAGAAAGAGAAAGAGAAAGAGAGAGAGAGAGAGAGGAGAGGAGAGAGAGAGAGAGACAGAGAGAGAGTTAGCCGAGATAATGCAATAAAAAAAAGTTTTCCATGTGAAGATGCGTTGATTGAAAAATTTACGAGCTAAGTGCATCCATTTTTCTTTTTTTAGAATATTCCGCGGCTATTATGTGGACGACACGTGTTTCGTGTTTTTCGGCGGAACGTGTTTACCTCTCGGGGTTTTCGCACGTGCGATACACGTGGGCGTTTTGTGTGCTCGGATTTCCAATCACCTGCTCTGCGGCTTGGAAATGTTTCCACTGTCGAAGCTTTGGGCTTTTATTATAAAAAAAGCTCAGCGAATCCCATTGGGAAAGAAAAACAGCAAAACTCAAAATTATTGTGTTGTTTTTGACTGTTTATTCAGAACTAATAAATAATAACATAATATATTTATTTATTCGCTTTCTATTGGAGCAAAAAATAGTTTTAAATTGTCAGCATTGTTTGTGCAATATATCAGAAATTTTGCTTAAAATAAAAACCATAATAAAACGTTTTTTTTAGAAAAGCAGTTATTTATATTTATATAAAATAAAAATCGTCATTTCTTCTTTCGGAATTTACAAAAAAATTATAAAATTTCACCAACTTACGTTATCTCTATCTCTTTAGCGTATAACAAAATACGATTCGAGAATATTTTTTCTCGTTATAGAAATCAATTTAAAAATTAAAGTATAATTATTATTATAAAAAAATTTATATCTAAAGATAAATTATTTGATAATTAAATAATTTATATGAATATAAAAAAGAAGATAAGAACTTTTTTAACAACTGAGGTTGAAAAAAGTGAGACAAAATTTGAATAAAGGATCAAAAGAATAGAAAAGAAAGATATAAAAAGAGTAATTAAAAGTGTAAAGACGGAAGGAAAGTATACTTTCAAGCGGAGACGTTAATTGACTGTAAAATGAAAGAAAATTAAAAGTAAGCAAAAAAAGAGAAGTCATAAAAAAACCGGAAGTTCAAAACCTTAATGACTCTCAACTTAAACAATAATTTAATTTTAATGCTAAAAATGCAAAGAAACTCAATGAAGACGAGAAAAGACAATGCCAACTTAAAGGAGAAGCAAAGAAAAGCTCATAACGAAAAGAAAGAGCCAAAGAAGGAGAAGATTCTAAGGAAGAAAAAGAAGTCAAAAAGAAGTGCAAGTAGAAGAAGAAGAAGAAGAAGAAGAAGAGACGGAAGAAAGAGAAGAAGATTCCCGATCTTCTGATTTGCGTTAAAGAAATAGTGAAGGTTTGCATTACATTTGCACTACAAAGGGCATAAATTTGTAACTCCATACAAATGCCCAAAGGCAAAAATATAAATATAATATTATATATAACAAAACAAATTTTGAATATTTGTTTAAATGTTCCTAAGATGAAAATACACAAAATAAAACACAATTTAATGTTTCTCTCCCGCAGCGACAGCAGCCGAACAGCCGAACACTTCGCATCAGCAGAGGGAAAGCAGACGACACGCGAATGGATAAATAAATAAATAAATAAATAATGTATAAAAAAGCTCTAAATCAATACGGGGAAAGCTCTTAGCGGCGGAGTCATTAAAAGCTCAATTCAAAAACTGCAAATATTAATGGCCGAAGTAATGGCCTATAAATATCATTGCGAACGTTATGAACGGATAATAAAAAGCCAAAATATTTACAAAGCTTCGAAAGCGTTTGTCGTGGGGCTGACACGGGGCTGTCGGGGTCGGACACGCACCTGGGCGAGGGGCTGCGCCCCCGGGGCGACGGGACAGCTTGGAACGAGCGTCGCAGGCGAGAGGCCATTTCCGGTGGGAAATAGTTGAGCTGCATCCAAAGTGCAATGCTTCATGTTTATTATCTGTCAGAATCAGATTTAGAATTTGGCGTTTGAGTGTTTAATTGGGATTCTCTCGGCGAGGAGATTCTTTTTCTCTTTTCGCTTTCATTTCTGTATTTTTTTTTACTTTATTTTTCTACATTTTTAAATAAATAATTCTGTTTTTTTTTTTAATAAGAGTTATCCACTGTTTTTCTTTTTTCAATAATTGGTTTGTAGATTTTTATAATACTCTTTCTTTTATTTTGACATTTTTTTTAATTTTTTATATTTATATTGCTTTTTTTTTGTGATTTTCAAATTTTTCCCCTTCTTTTTTGCTTTATTTCATTTTTTCTTTGCCATTTTCATTTTCTTTGTCTCTTTTTAGTTTTTCTTTTTTTATCCGTTTTGATTTTTCCCTTTATATTTCATTTTCCTTTTTTTCTAATTTAAAACTTTTTTCCTTTTCCTTCTTCTTTTGCCTTTATTCATTTCTTCTTTTGCCTGCTTTCCCCATTTTTTAGATTGTTTCGCCTTTTACTTTTTCTCGTTCTTATTTCTTGGAAAACGTGTAAGTTTTTTAACTTAAAACTTTCCGAAGAGACTATTTATCACACTTAAATCATTAAAGTCAAAATGACTTCTTAACTCATTTTACCCCCGTCGGAAGGGGGACTCCGCCCTCAGGGAAAATGCCGCAACGGGAAGTTTGTTTATTTACTCAGAAGGATACTACGGGGTGAGGGGTGGCCAAGCGCAGGGGAGGGGCACGTGGGGAGACTTCGGGCTTTGAATTACATCCGAAACAGAATCCGGCACACAAATTGTTCAACAAAAATCCAAACAAATCCATTTGTTTTGCGCATAAACGTAAACAAATCTCCTGTGCCCCCTCGTGCCCCCTCGCCTCCCCTCGACCAGATGGATATCTCAAAAATCATTTCTCATCTAATTTTAAAACGATTCCCATCACTTCTCTTATTATAAACAACTTATTTTCGTTTTAATTACGGTGTCCCCGACTGCTCCCTTTCCCCATTAACTGCAGGAAAGCTGTCGCTGTCGGCGACTCCACGCACGCGCCCTTCAACCCCTTCGCACCCCACAGGTGAGGAAGCAAAAGTCAGAGCCAATCGCCGGCGAGGGTGGCGGTCAGCAGACGCCCCTTTGGAGGGGTGGCTGTTGCCGAGGGAGCGGCAGAGAAAGCGAAGTCAGCCATTCCGTAACTGTTTAATTGTTGCCAACAGCAACGCGGGGTTTCGTAATGTTATTAAAGAGAATGAGAGAGGCAACAATGTCCGAAAATATGAGAATTATTTATTGGGATTTAATGGGTCAGAGCAGAAAGAGAGAGGGAGAGAGAGAGAGTCTTAAATTATCTGCCGAACTTACATAAAACAGAAAGGCTATTATTTCCACAGAGTGGCTCGCGTCTTTGCTGTCGGGAGAGTCAGACCGACAGGAAACACGCAAGCCTAACTTGATTTTCCAATTGTATTTGTGTGGTTTTCGCCGGAGGGAAGACAATCGATTCCGTGCTGCTGTTGAGCTGGGAGGACGAACTGAGGGAAACAATTGGAAAATGTCCGTCCACGACAGCAGGGTGCGCTGCAGGGGGCGGAAAAAGTGCTGGAGACAACAATTTGCAAAAAGTATCAGAAAAAATTAGATTATGGAATAAAGAGAATAAGAGAAATAAAAAAACAAAAGAATATTAAACAAAAAATTTAATGGAATAAAAAATATATAAAAAAGAAAATATAAAAAAATTTCTTTCAAAAAATTATTATTAAAAACCAACAAACAAAAAAGAATAAATATGGGAAAAAATGTTAAAAATTTATAAAAAAGTAACTTAAAAAGAAATACATTCATTTTATTAAAAATAAAGCCTAATATAACTTAATAAAATTAAAAAAACAGTACTAATTTTTATGAAAATTAATAAATAATTACACTTATTATTAGAGTAATTATAAATGGAAGTAATAAAATTAATTATAATTATATTATCTTTATTAAAATAATTTTGTTTTCTTTTGTTTATTTCTATTGTTAATTTCTTCTTAATTATTATTTTTAATTAAAATTTATTATTAATAGAAATAATTATTAAAAGCACACTTTTATGACAAACTGTTTTCTTCTTTATTCTTCATTATAGCCAAATATTTCCCCTTTGTCCACCCTTCTCCCCCTTCACCCCCTGCTCTTCTTCCCTCCCCCACCACTCCCTCCGAACACTTCCTGCTCCGCCTCGCCTTAGTCCGCCTCTGAGCGCAGTCGATTTACGCCGCGTGACGTCATCAACTGACCTATCTGGCGACGAGGTTTCATATTAAAACAAAAGAAAACAAACCAATGCAGAATTAATTTTTTATAAATTGGTGTTGCCCACTCTCTCGGGGTGGGGGTGCCCCTGATGCTGCAGGGGTCAGCAACCATTAGCCGGGTTCGACTTCCGCTGCGTCGCTTTTCTGTTTCTCAAGACAGCCAAGAGAGAGTGGACAAAGGGAGAGAAGAAAGCAAGGGGAAACCACCCCAACAGAAAAGTGGTGGGGGAAACAACCCGTTGTCAGCAGTTGTTTCGCTTCCACTTCTGCTTATTTATATTTTATCACCGGAAGTGTTTCACCAATTCCTTTGAAATTTTTAAGGACATTTTTATAATTGTTATAGAATTTTATTATACTATAAACCCAAGTGAGCATCAATGACTGTATTTATTTATTTATTTATTAATAAGAAGCATTTATATAATAATCGTTATTACTTATTTTTACGATTTCCCGTTTGAACCTTTTTCAGTGTTTTGTTATAACTTTATCTGCTTTAGATCATTCAAATTCTGTCTCACAGACGGTGAAACATTCCATCAATTGCCATTTCTGTCAAAAATTTACACAGACACAAATCGTCTGCTGGAAAACATTCTTTTCGTTTCTTTTTAGGGGAGCGATTGTTATGAAAAAATGTTTTTATCCATTTGAAGATTCATTCATTTTTATTTATACTTGTAATACACGAAGCGGATGTTCTTATATATTTCATGTTATTTCTTGAATTGCAAGTGATGTTAAGAGTTGCATAATGTTAACATGAGGACACAATTAAAGGTGTAATATAATGTACAGTAGCGCTGAAGAGTATTTTGACAATACAAAATTTGTGTGTTTTCCACTCGTAAGAGTTACATACAAAGCGAAATTTTGAAATGCTTTACAACAGTCCTCGCATTTTTACTAATTTTACATTAATTAAATAACAGATGAAACAAAGAGATTTTCTTTAAAATAAATGGAAAAGTAACAATAGAATCATACTGATAATAGAAATAAGTTAGAGTGTTAATAGAAGTGAGTGCCAAATGTTATGTTTTCTATATTTTATTACAGTATTGATAATTAAATAATACAACTGGAAAAATACACAAGACTTACTATTTCCATATTGCAAACATGAAAGTAACAGTGGAGTTATAGTAATAAGGGAACCAAGTAAGAGTATTAATAAAGAAGTAAAAAAGCAGAAGAGTAAGAATAATGTTACGTTTTGTATGTTTTGTTATTTTAATGACAAATATATTATTATTAGTATTGTTAACAAAATAATAAACGTAAAGCATAATAAAATAATTAATTTTGTATTGTCAGAAAACTTTTGAGTGCAACAGTATAACTAATTGTTTGGGAGTTTGTCGGCGAATGGGGAGTCAGGAAAGGGTCGGATGAACCAAACTCGAGTGGGAACAGGAAAAAGAGCGAACGGTTCTGCTCGAACGCCCGTGAAATTTACCTCTGGCTCGAAATCCCCGAAGTTTAAATATTTAAACAAAAAATGAAAAATTAGGCACTAAATTTGGCTCCGAGGAATTTATGATTAAATCACACACATGTTATTTGTTTATAGCTTAACCTGTTCTTTGAAGCAAAATTTAAGAGCCCCCGAACGCTTCCGCTTTCTCTTCCACTTCCCACTACAAAACCAACCGCCAACCACTTACGAACTCACACCGCCGCTAACAACAAACCCAGCGACACGCAGAGAACGCCCAGACGACAAATCCGAACCGACCCGTTCGCCTGCAACTGAGCCCCACCAACAGGAGCGGTGCCTCTCGCGGACACCACGTCACTGAGCTCCCGAACGCAAGAAGACGCCGCCCGCCGTTCCCCCTGCGAGCAGGGCCCCACCGTCTCCCCCAGGAACCCTTAGAAAACGCCCCCCAAAGGCCCCGTCCAACGCCCGCCGTCAGCAACTTAGCTGCCGAACGCCTCTCTCGGCCATGTGCTGACTTGGTTGCAACAACGGTCTAAGAATAACACGTGCTTGCGAACTCGGGCTCGGCGTTCGGGGCTTTGCATGGGAGCTGCCCCCGGGGTGAGGGCGGCCGGGACTCGCCCCCGAGGCCGTGGGGCGCTCTGTTCTTTCTCTCCTGGGGTCTCTGCACTTTTCTCCCATAATTTCTCCCAAATCTTTCGTCTCTTTGTAATTTAATGCCATATAATCATATATCAATTTACAATCCATACATACAATAAATTTCGACCAACAGAGTATGAAACTGCTATAAATTTTGCTAATTTTTAAATAATATGTCCGAAGTATTGATATATAATGCTTCTTCACTCAACATCCGATAATAATAGCAATATTTAATGTAATAATGCAATTAACAGTGAAATATTTTATTTGGTTGTATTGCCTTTCTCTTATTTTTTCAAACTAACACGTTTGTCTCCTAAAGTCGCGTGGTAATAAGGATAATTGTCCGTTCTTATATTAATATTACTGTGTTTTTCTTTTCAATTCCTTAACGGTTTTTTAATTATTGCATTATATTATTACATTCCAAACATTACATACATTATTTCAGACGATTCGCGTTTAAATATTCATATTTATTTATATATTGTGTGGTTTTTATTTTTGTATTTTAGTGAATTTCTTTGTATTTTTCAGATAAATTTTTCACCTATTATGTTATTCTATATTTTTTTCTTTCTTTTTTTGTTCTCTTCTGTTTTGTTTTTTTTTTCTGTTTTGTTGTTTCTCTGCTGTTCTTTCTCTTCTCTTACACATTTTCTGCCCGCGAGTTTCCTTTAACACCCAAACATGTCTTTCTCCTCTGGTGGTCGCTCTTCGCTTTCTGCTCTGCTAAGCCCTCGGCATCTATTTTGAGCAGAGGAGCGAAATTCTTCCCTACGCCCCTCCCCCTTCACCCCCTTCGCCCCCCGCACCACTTTCAAAGCGTAACAAATATCCAATGTTCTTTCTCACCTTCCTTTCTTTCTATTCTTTTTTATTTTTTCTGTTACATAGTTGGCAGCCGTTCAAACAAAGGAAGTTTATCTTTTATTTTATTATTCTAATTTTTTCGCCGCTCCAAGAAAATGACTTCATTAAATCATGAGCGAATGAGGAAAGCGTTTCCCAGAAAATCTCCACTCAAAACGGACTGGCAAAACGGACGGAAAAATCTCCACTGACTCACAAAACAAACACCGATTTTTACATCGATCGCTCGCGATTTCCCGTCTTTCCCCTTCCCGCGCACCCCCTCCCAAGGGCAGATTCTCCCGGATCATCCCCCGAAAACATTCCACTCACCGTACGTTCATTGCCAACCCAAACATTCCGAAATTCCGCCAAATGTCAGCCTCGATAAACAATCGTGTTGTCTTAAGCCCCTCCCGATCGTATTTGTACAATACGCGACATTTCCGAATGTGTTTGTCCGGCAAACAAAGCAATCGCTCAAAAAACAAAAGAAAAATCCAACGAGAAGCGTCCGACATTTGATTCGCCAACGAATGCCTTCCCGTTTGAAATCCGCTCCTCTGATTGGTCGATTTCAACCGACGGAGGAAACGCACCAATGAGCGCATCGATCATCGTTAACGAATATCTTCGTTACTTATTGATTAGTAAAATCGGGATTCTGACTTCGGGAGAGGGAACTTATGCCTGGGATAATCATTAAGGCACGATTATTTCATTTTAGCCGTTGACGAAGTCGTTTTCGGGTTTTCCGATGGGTTTCCGAGAGAGGAAAACCGTCTGTGGTTTTTCACTCGCGGGCGAAGCTCGAAACGGTCAATCGGGAAGGACTTGAAATGCAGCCGAGGTCGTTCAACTCCTCAACACATTTTACAGATTCCGTTTATCAGATTTTATTTTTGTCCCTTTCCCGCCAAAATCCCGAAAGAGACTTCGCCTTTAATTTCATGCTCGCTGTTTCGTTAAACAACACGAAACGGGAAATTAATCATCGCGGAGAGGGGCGTTGCAATGTCGTTTCCGGTGCACGTGGGCACCACGTGGGGAGACGATCCCCTCATCTCAAAGAGCATTCGATGCATACCGGGAAGGTGTGAATTTATACAAATACTTTTCCTGTTGAAAATTGGAGTTTGAGAGAGAAAAAATGGCGAAATAGTACAGTCGAATTAGTTCAAAAATGAAATGAACATTAATTCCCAAAGAGCTGATAATTGGAGAGATTGTTCAGGGTGTACAATTATACAAGTATGACATCGATACGATGCTGTCAAAAGAATTTCCGCGGAGTCAAAGGTCAAAAAAATTGTTTTTTCCCGCAAAACTGTGATTTTATCATAAACTTAAAATTAACGCAAATGATTCCATTTCATCCGAGTGTTTCATTATGCATCATTTGTTTGTGTCAGTTCTAAAATGTTGAAACGCGTCCAAAAAACACCTATTCAAAATGGCCACCAATTTCAAAGAAACGAACAAATTTTTGAATTTGAAGAAAACCGCGGGAAATCGCAACACATTCCGATTTCAACCAAAGTTTTTTTATAACTTTACGAATAGATGGCATACGATTACAAGAGAAAACAGACGAAGCTCTCACCGCGAACCGGCATGCCATCTACCGGCAGCGGCGCCAACCGCCCCCACTTTCCCTCCTTTTCAGAACAACAGCACCACTTACCTGCAGCACCAGAATCCCCGCCACCCACTGCACGTATTTGTGGTAGCGAAGGAAACTCTCGTCGGAAATGGTCTCCACCCCCGGGTAGGGCCCCGAGCTGTGCAGGATGCCGTGGGAGTAGGTGGCCATCTTGGCCTGGGCCCCGAGGGCCCCCGCCCGGACGATCCTGTAGCCGTCGTCGTCGATCATGAAGATGGCGTCCCGGTGGTGGTTGCCCTCGGAGAGGTCCCTCGTGGCGTCGGTGGCGGTGGAGTTGAGCTTCCAGGAGGAGAAGGTGGCGTGGATCCAGCAGAAGTTGTTCACTACGTCCACGTTCAAGTCCTTGTCGACGACGCACTCTATCGGGCGGCCGCCGAACTGCTTCATGGTGACCGTTAGACTGGCCGCGATGAGGATGATTGCTGTCGCGCCGCAGTTGAGTCGGAAGATGGTGGAGGACGTGTGCACTTTGCTATACTGAAACGAATATGTATTTTGTAAAGCCGGGAGAGGGTTGATTTGAGGGTGGAAAAAACAGGCCACCCTAAAGGCCGTCCAAAAAAAATATTTTAAGTACTTCTTGACAAACACTTTCTAATACATAATATTGTAAAACAGGAGAGGCGAAAAGGAGCCTAATGAAAATAGCGGAAAAGAGGTCCAAAGTATGAAAAACAAAAGAAAGAAGTGCTGAGAAACAGCTAAAAACAAAATGAAAACAGAAATTTGCAAAATAATTTGAAAAAGAATTAACTCTGAAGTAGCAAAAAAGACCAATAAAATCAAAGACGAATGCAACATAAAATAAATAAAAGAAAAAAGTTTTTAAGTAACAATACTTTATACTAAAAACGCACTAAAAGGTAAAAAAATAATAAAAAGTATGTGCACACATTTATTCCTCTCTCATTGGTATACATCAAAATATATAAAGTGAAAAAGATTTTATTCAAATAAAAGATGGCTGAGTGCATTAAATATACAGAGCACTACAGAGTGTGTTATGCAAAACATTCAGCCCCACATAACCCGGATTCCTCCCTCAAGGGTCGGGTATGCAGTAATGCATTTTTCCTGGGTTAACAAAAAAAAAAAAAAAAGGGTTGACTGTATAAAAAAAAAGGCAATCGCCAAAACATTGTGACGTCACATCCATTCATTCCTCAGAATTTGTCCTTTGAAACAAATGACTGTAATAAGAATTTCAAAATGAATGTTAAAAGATCCTAATCGTAAACGATTATTACCTCTGTAATTTAGTCTTCTTAATAAAATCCCATCGAGACACACACCCTATCTTCTTACGTTGAAATTCAGCCACCAACCCCGCCGCTTCATATTCAACTCTTCTTCTTATTTTTCAAACAAAAATGACGGCTGCCATCATTTACTATCTCTTATTTGATTCTTCTTCTTATGTTACGGCCGACCCGGCAGCCGGTAGGAGTTAAATAAAATATTGTAAAAATTGACCAATCTATAAAAACTAACCGTTTGACCTTCCCTGAGTTGTAATGATGCAAGACTTGTAAAATAATTAAAAAAAGAAGTAAGAAAAGGTGCGGAATAAAAGAAACACGAAAAAGAAAAAGCAGAAAAGTTCAAGAGGAAAAGAAGATGAGATGAAGAAGAAGGATAAAAACCTAAGAAGATGAAGAAAGGAACAAGAGCGAGCAGAACAAGAACAAGAATAAGAACAAGGAAAAGAAAAAGAATAATGAGAAAACGAATAATCTTAAGAAGAAAAAGCTAAAAAAAATATTAAAAAAAAAACAAAAAGATGTAAAAGAAGAAAGAAAAGCAAGAGGAAAAAAAGAAGATGCAGAGACGAATTATAAAAGACGAGGACGAAGAAAAAGAAACAGCAACAAAATGAAAATGAAGAAGAAGAAGGAGAAAAAGCTAAGCAGTTGAATAAGAAGAAATGGCAAAAGAAAATGAATAAGTGGAAGATAAATATGAAGAAAGACAAGAACAAGAAAAAGAAAACAAAAAACTAAAAAGAAGATGACAAAAACTATGAAAAAGACAAAAGAAGATGGGAAAGACGAATTATAAAATTAGAAGACGAAGAATAAGCAAAAGCCTATGAAAAAGTAAAAAAATCAAGAGATATAAAAGAAAGAGAATATAAAAAATATGAAAAATGAGGAGAAGAATAAGAAGAAACAAATAAAGTAAAGTGCACCCGTTTTTGTGTTTTGTAAATTTAATTATTTTAATTCCAAAAAGATACAAAAATATAATATATAGTTATTATTAATAGAAGATTATTTATTTTTAATCCGTCCAACGGAGAGAAAGACTCTCTCCCGTCAGATAGTCCTCTTTTAGATTTGAAAAAGACAACACATGCAACGCCAATAAAAATAGATGAAATAAACAAAATGGCGTCGAAGGGTGGACATGTTTCAAGGTCACAAAATGGCGGCTCATTTTCGCGTTGAAACTCACCGACTGAAACGAGTACGGGAGCGCAGCGAGCTCCTCCATCTCGGACAGAGTGCCCGACAAACCCCCGGAGCCTTTCGACGTCATACCTGAAATGGTCAGCACTCGATCAGCTTTTCACTTTGTCATTTCACATTGTAAATAACGTGTATTGCTTCATTCAGCAATTAATGTAACTGTTATTGTATTATTATGAGCACTTTCCGTGAAATAGTTTTTCTCTCTTTTACATGGTTTTCTTTTTTCCTGCTTTTATCATTTTCTTTTTTCATGCTTTTCTTTTTCCTAGTTTTTACTTTTCCCCAATTTTCTCTTTTTTCCTAATTTTTTCTAATGTCAATGGTGAAAAGCTTTACTTTGAGATTTACTTTGCTTTTTTTCTTCTCCCTAGTTTCCCTACTTTATCTCTTTTCTAGGATTTCTCTTCTTCCTGATTTTATCTCCTTTTTCTCTCCTTTTTTTTTTGTCTTTCCACATTCGTTCTTTTTTGTTATTCAAACCACAAAAGACTAAAAAAATATTTCACGAAAATCGCTCAGCTTCGGCGTTTCAGTATTAAAATCATTGTCACTGAGAGAAATAAGAAGTGGAAGCAGCAGACGATGGAAAATAGAAAATACAAAGAGGAAAGTGAAAGAGGGCCGATATGGCGTCCGTTGCTCTGCGTTTTACTTCAGTTAATAAATTTACGATGCAATAAAAGAAAAGAGTACTCACTGAAAATCGAAGAAAGAAAATCGATTCCGGATTATGCGGCCACATTAGAGTCACATAAAAATAAAAACAAACGTTGCTTGATTTCTCGACCCGGCCACGAATCGCGACCAGCTAATAAAGCGAAAGCTGCCAAAAAGTCACCTCCATCAACCGCTTTGAAAATTATCATTTCATTTTCACGTCCCTCCCTTCTCCCCTTCTTTCTCTTTCTCCCTCTCCTGCTCCTCATGAGCGCAGAAGAAAATCGCAAGGAATGGAAAAGTTTGGTGGGAACCTCACAGGCACGCCAAGGTTTGATTTAGTTTATGTTTTTTTCGATAGATGGGTCTGCTCGGGATGCCGGAATGCCATCTGTTGGGTGGATGAGAAACCTATCGACTGCTTAACGGTTATCCGGGGTTGATTCCCAATGGCATTAAAACGCAAAAATAGAATTGTGAGTATTTTCTGGAGGAACTCCCCGCGATAATACCACATTCGTTCATCCTGTTCTTAAACATCCACCGATATTCGGCGTAGAAACAAAAAATTCACCCGAAAACGCGGCCTAACATTTTTCCTCCGACCGCCATTTTGGTTTTTTCTGGCAAAATCCACGAAAGCAACGTTCGTTTCGCACTGTTTGGGACGAAGGAAATTAATGTTCGCATGTCATTTCGATTTCCTCTTTATTCCACTCGGACTAATCAATTTACGAGCGTCTTTCCTGTTGGGAATCCAATATAAATATGAGAATTATTTTACGAGAGCTCCGCTCCGCTCCTCTTCCGCCGCTCATCACTTCTTAATAATTAACATTTTCGTTTAAAAATATCTATTCTCGCGCGGCGGGGAGAGAGGGAGCGAGCGAATTTCATTTTCAGTTAATTAAAACGGCGGATTTTACGATTGGAAACAAATTGATTACTTGGCCGAAGAGAGGAAAGCGGTCGTCTTCCCAATGGCGGAAGCTCGTCAAATTGCTTGTAATTCATAAAAGCGATCGTAAAATTATTGCAAAGCTGCTGCCTCGGAATAAAGCTTCGAGTGCAGGTTTTTACGATCTTTTTTAGGATTTTTATTGGCGATTCGTCCGGGAAAGCAATGGGGCGGAAACTGGGAGATAAATGGAAAGAGATGAAGCGGTGGGGGAAGAAAAAAAAAACGCAAAAGAAAAGTTAAAAAGCAATGGAAATAATAGCTAATAGAGATGGAACCAGAGAGAAAGAGAGAGAGAGAGAGAGAGAGAGAGAGAAAGGAAAAGAAGAAATGCAAAACCTAACATATAAATCTCTTTAATTTGAAGAAAAAGAATTAAAAAATTAACAACAGACCGGACAATTAAAAAGTGGGCGTTCAACCACCAAAACTAAATTTTAGAATAAAAAATAGGTTAATAATACAAAAAATAATAAAAACATAAAATTAAAAAAAATTAATATAATGAAAAATAATCTTAATAAGAAATAAGTGAATTTTTACTAAAACAATCAATAGAAATAAAAAACCATCATCATTTTAAGAGAAATATTAAAAATAATACAAAACACAAAAGCAAAAATTTTAATATAAAATTAAACAAAATAATAAAAAATCATGGAACCTAACACAAAATAAAAAATTAATAATAGAAAAAAACAAATTAATAAAAAAGAATAAAAATTTACTAAAGGCAAAAAGATAATGTAAAAATATTGTAAAAAATCCACAAAAAAGAAAATTAATTTTTATTTTAGTTATTTTTAGTATTTTCTAGGGGGAAATAAAATAAACACTTTTGTGGCGGAGGTAAATTATTTTTTTCCGGTATAATTTTTAGAAACAAAGAAGAAGGAAAAGATGAATAAAAAAACAAATAGTATCACAAGGAAAACATTAACGAAACAGAAGCAAATACCCCAATACACATATATCAAAGAAAAAGAAAATAAGAAGAACCGGACAATGAAAAAATGGAAGCAGAACAAGAAAACAGAAATGGCGTTGCAGATTCAGAAAGAAAAAGTAATCACCGTAAATCCACCGAAGGCGTTACTCGCGATTCTCGCCGCACCCGACGTCTCTTTAATTCCGACAACTATAAAAATTTATAACACGGATCTCTCCTCAAAGGAGAGCACATTTCCTTTGATTCCTACTTTTTATTATTTATGTTTCATTCTCGCCATATCAAAAGACTAATATAAACTTCGGAAAACGGCCAAAGTAAATATCAGAAACGAGTCCAGATTTATTGCACGTGTCCACAGTTACCGCAGGAGCTGCTGCCTTCGCCGTGGCCCACTTTGGTCAATTTGGCCAAAAAATTTAGAGGCTCTTAAATCTATTGCAAGTCGAAAAAGAGGAAATTAGCAAATGAGGCCGAGTATCTAAAAAAATTTGGCCAAAGCTCAAAAAAAGCCTTGAACATAAAAAGAACGCTTCAAAGCACTCATTTCATTAAAAATCATATAAAAAAATTATATTAATTAGAAAAGTGTCATAGAACTAAAAACGAAAGTTTACAACACAATAGCTAATATTTCTTTTGAAAAAGAACGGAGATCAAATCCCATTTCAGATCGGCAGTACAAGTCCGAATTCAGATCTATAAGGGTGAAGAAGAATAAAAATATTAAAAAGAATAGTAGTGTCCCTAACTTTTTGTTTTCTTTCCAAGATCGGCCCCTTATACACTAAAACTATTAGTATTCCTCACATAAACTTGACGAAAGAAAATGAATAACTGTCGATCATAAATAATATCCGTAAAAAAATTTTTAGAAACTCGAATAGGGGCACAGGATGCAAGGAATGATAGCTTCAGACATTCTTCGAAAAATGATGAAAACCGAAAGTCCTCAAATCTCGATGCCACCAACATAGATGGAAAGAGCGTGTCTGAAAACATAGGGAAACCAAGTTTGAGTTCAATCGGATCGGCCGAATTTATTTTACAAGCGTTTAAAGTTGAAAAAACGAACCAAAGGTTCCTACCTTGGGTGTTTTCTCAAAAATTCACAAAAAACGAAGGTTCTCAAATCTCGATGCCACCAACATAGATCGAAAGAGCGTGTCTGAAAACATAGGGAAACCAAGTTTGAGTTCAATCGGATCGGCCGAATTTATTTTACAAGGTTTAAATTAACTCTTTAATTATTTTCCATTACTTTCATATGAAGGTTTTCTTTTAGTTCAGGCAAAAAATAGACATACTCGAACCGAATACACAAACT
>JAQIBA010000335.1:0-23475 GCA_028293925.1 Brueelia nebulosa | reverse complement strand
TAATATTTATTATTATTATTAAAAATTAATTATCCTTTGCTGGAGAGTTTTCTATAAATAGTTTATTTTATTCAGTTTAAATTAGTATATCTAATACATATATACTAACTATAGTATATAATATATGTAATATCTAATATAGGTAGTATAATAATATATAATATCTAAAACTAAATATACTTTTTTTTTATACAAATTGCCCGGAACGCCTTCTGGCTCACCTCAGGCAAAACTAAATATACTAACTAATACTATATACTAATAAAATATATTATATTTTATTCAGTATAAATTATTAAATCAGTTTAAATTATTTGTTAATTTGCGAACAGTATATAAAATTGAATTACTATAGTGCATTAATGATTGAAAGTTGATGAAATTTCTAAAAAAAGAACGATTGGAATGTAAATTAGATTTAAATTTAGATTTATGGAGAATTTAATATTTTAAAAAGTGTTAAAATTCAGTATGAAGAGCTCTTGTGCTAATTTTACAGGCGGGGAGATTAGTCAATTTGGACAATTTTTCCGTTTACACAATTGCATCGGTATTAAAAAAATTTCTGAGGAAATTACCCGGAGGGATATTCGGCCGGGAAGGAGAACAGGAACTCTTCCACATAATTGAACTGGATAACGTTGACGAACAAAGGGAGATGATTCAGAGGTGAGAAAGCCTTGTCGGCCATTTTATGTGATGAGAATATTTAAATTTTGTGGAGTTACCATAGATGATCCAATGTCATCATGGGATCATTCGGTATGGTAACAGTGGTAAAACGCCCTTGTCGAGTTACAGTGCTGTGCTTGGACAACAGCCAGAACTGATCGAAGAATGGGGACATAAAAAATAATCGTTGGGAATGCAGATACAATGCATTTGAACAAAATACGGACTTCTGTTACTCATAAAACAAATAAATTTTCTCACTGTAACTTTGTTGTGGTTTTTCTTTGAAGGTTAATTGTTACCCTTCCAATACACACTCAAAGGTTGCTCGTTCTCCTGTTCGGGACGTTCAGAGTCATTGCGACGAATTCAGAGCGTTGCCAAACAGGAATGACTTCAGAAGCTTTGGGAGTTTCAGTGGCACCTAGTTTTTTCCAAACTTGCGTCTCCGATGGGAAGCAAGCCAAAATGGAGGACGTCCAAAGGTTTAAGGTAATCACTCATTTTATGTGGAAGACTTTCCCCCCCCCCGAAGAAATACTTAGTTGGCAGTCTCAAACTTTTTCTCCCCTTTTCTTCTCATTGAATACAATTTTTAGGGGCATAATAATGTATTATATGTGTTAAATAATATTTAGTGTAAGTTCAGCTGTTACATAATGGCTTTTCTTTTTATAAATGTAAAGCACATTTGTTTGTTTTTTACTTCTTTTGGCTTTTTAATGGTCACTCATAAATGAGAATAGTTATTAGTAGGAACCAAAAAATTGGCCTTTGTAAATATTAAAATTATATATATAATCGTAAAAGCTAATAGTTTTTCTATTTTCTTTTTTTTTTATCTTTGCATTTTTGTTTAGGCCGAAATAACGGTAAGTGTAGAGATTTGAATTTTATATTTTTTTACGTAGAATTTCTTTTTATTTTTTATATATATATTATTAGATTTTCTCTTCGTGTTTCCTTTGAATTTTGGTATTGACGTATTTTCGTTTCGAGTTTGTGTATTCCTTTTTGAGTTTTTTTTGATTCTATTATCATATGTGTTTTGTATGTTCGAATTGCAGCGATACGACTGTGAAAAACGTTAAGTTTTATTTCGCAGTGAGTTAATTATCAAAGGAGAATTTTAACCGAAGCGTTCGAAACTTCTGCAAAGAGAAAATTTACGAAAATGGCGGTCGAAATGTATTTCGTGTTGACCTTGCTCCCAGGAATTAAAACTCAGCAATTGAAAGGTTATGAAATTAGGACCATTAAACCAAAGAATGTTTACAAGATTAATAGCAATAAAAATGTTGCATCCATGATGTTCCTTTTTTTGGTTTTAATTAAGTTTTGCAGAATAAATATTTACAACGAAAAGAATGATCAGTTTCGTGCACTCACTTCTGTCGATACAGATTTTCACCGTAGATTAATTATTGTTTTCAAATAATTTCCAGGTAGCGACAAAAATAATGAAATTTATGATAGATAATTTCGGAGTTTCGAATCTTTTCGGAAGGGAAAACTATGAGTATTATGCAAGAATCACCGGGAGGATACTAAAAGTGGAAGAAGACTGGATATACAATTTCCGATACCCGCCTGACTGTTTCGCTTCTCGTAAGTTCTTCCAGTTTAAGTTGGTGTTGTCTGTAAAAAGAAGAGGAGACAAGGAATCATCTTTCTGTGTACTTTGACCATACTTTTGACTTTTTTTTCTATCGGGCTCGTGTCTTTCAGTTATACAGATGCTAGTCGAATGAAGCATTCAATTATTTTGGAGATTCCCATCTAATGTCTAAAGATCGTTTTAAATCGCTGAAATTCGCAAGAAATTTTATATATTTTAAATAAAACCTTTTTAAGTAATTAAAGGACTTGTGAAGTTTTTTTTTATTAATAAAGGCTCAAAATTTCTGGAATTGAAATTTAATATTAAAGTAAATTTACTAATAAAAAGTTATATAATAATAAATATAAACTAAAGTAATAAATCTGTAATTCTTCCGTTTTCTCCAATTAAATGAAAAAATATAAACTACAATTATTTCATGTACATAATAATTACATAACAAATAAAAAAAGGAGGGAAAATAAGCAGTATTGTAAAAATCAAATACTCTTTAACGAATTGACCGATTTGATTGGAGAATATTCTGTATATGTTTCATAACATTAAAATACTGTATAATTTTATCTAAGTATATTTATCGCAAACAGCTAAAGTGACTTAATAATTATTAAATATCGTAGACGTAAGAAATTCCAAACGAATTCATATTTAAATTCCTGTAACGCAGGAAATTCGTTCTAAGAAGAAAGTATATTAAACCTCATTGAAAAGGCATTCGACTTGCATTTATTCACTTTTGCTTATCATTTGACACTTCAACTTAAATCTTAAGAGTTCATTAGAAATTGATATACCTGCACCGACCTATAAATGTATGAGGAATAAACTCGTCGTAATGCGTTGCGAATGCAATTCAAAAAGTGTCTCGAGAGTTTATTCCATCGCATCGATATATCCTACTTCTTGTGTTTCCTTCAGTAATTTATTCAACTGAAGATGCATTGTAAATTAAAATTAAGACGTATATTCATTAAATGAATTACGGTCAAACCAATGATCACGAATTTAATTATTTTTCAAAGGAATATTACATTTCAATTCCTTTAAACATATAAATATATACAGTTAAACAATCTGTATGAATTCTCAGTGGTTTGAAACTGTACAATAGGAAAAATAAAAGAAGATAAAGTCTTCAGAAATTTGTCGTCAATTACGGTTTGACTTTAATTCGAAAACATTAAAATTGTAAATATCGTGGGT
Source organism: Brueelia nebulosa (assembly GCA_028293925.1). NCBI lineage: Eukaryota > Metazoa > Arthropoda > Insecta > Psocodea > Philopteridae > Brueelia > Brueelia nebulosa. The sequence continues at coordinate 19,979 of JAQIBA010000335.1, read as the reverse complement.
GAAAAACAAGTAGAAGGATATAATCACATCCTTGAAATTCTTTAAATTTATCTTGAGCATGTTTTTTGCATGATATAACCTTCTGCATGTGCCTCATTTTAAAATTTTTATTTAACGGTTTCCACACTTATATTTTTATACTGATTTCTCAATCTAATCGGTTTGTATATCATTATAAACGGTCACGCAATGTGATTCATCATTTTTGTAGCACAACAACTGTGTCTGAAAGTAAATCAGGGAAAATTGTAGAAAAACACTTTCCTTAAGTTCTGTGAAAAAAATTAAATGTAAGATTTTAATTTAAATCAACGAAATTGATGATTTTACAGATTTTATATATACAATTCAGTTGTTTGACTTTAATATGTCACACCTATTTTGTTTTACCTTTGATGTTTATATGTGATATAACCTTAAGTGTCTGAAAAAATTCTGTTAATACGTTTAAGATATGATTTAATTCGGAAATATGTTGAAAATTGAAACAATTAAAAGATTTTGTAAAATCGGGAAGGAAAATTCAGGTGTATTATTCGTTAATTGTTTGATTGAAAAGTAAAAAAGAGTTGAAATTATCTGTTCTGTGTTTGAGTTCGGGGGGCGAATTGTTAACATTACATTGCGTTTTCTGTTTAGGTCAGTTTTCACAGGGTGATAGACTTTGGATCAGTTGCGAAAAATACGTTAGTGCCGAAGGAAAACTGTACGACACTGTGTAGGTTATGCTCGTTTAAACAATGTCTCACATATTATCTAAGAAGAGTGCCTCCTCATATTTTCATTTTTTCCTCCATTTAATTCCTCCGTGTTAAGTGCATTTATATAAATTAATTAACGCGAAGATTTTTGAAAAAGTCGAATATTTAATTGCGGCGAACTCATTGGCACTTTTTAATCGCAACTTTTATTTTAAAATGAAGGCACAGTTTTTATAATAACTTAAAAATATACTTAAGGTAAAAAAAATTTGTTTACTCTATGAAATTTTATACATAAATTTATTTCAGTTAAAATGAAAATACAAAAAGTTATTAAAATGATTAGGGATTTTGTGAAAGGATGTGAAATTCAGTGACTGTTTTTGGGGTTCGAATGTTTTTTTTTGTAATTAGAAAAAAAATGCCCAAAAAAGGAAAAGCAGACTATATTTAAAAAATTATCGAGCGCCACTGGGTTTTGCAGCATTTTTCAAATGACAGTTTTATATCAAATGGAGAACCTTTTTTATTTTTACACATAAATTCTTTTATTATAATTTACCGGATATGTTTCAGTTTTATGTTTTTCAAATGTGAATTTTTATAAAAAAGAAAAGTTTGATTTTACAGTGTCATTTTATTGGCGTTTTAATTAAAACAGTTAAATACAACCATTCGGATTTGGACGCAGTAAATTAGTTTTTAAACTTACAAAGTTTTTGAATTTATTTTAAATGCATCAAAGATATTATATAATTTTATAATCGATTTTTATATAATATCCCCAAGTTTTCAACAGTATTATACTTATTTAGAAGTCTGTATTAAAAAGGGTAATTTGTAATCAGCACTGCATTGATTTGTAAATGTTACGAATGTTCATTTTCTTTTTTTTTTTTTAAATTTAGAGGTCACTTTCAGGATTATCGTGAGCTTTCACAATCACTCAAATATCTTATTACGCACGTAGGATTCCCGGTCATCTATGCTTTGGCTTTCTATAATTAAGGAATCATTTGCAATGCATTAAATGTGAACAATCGTAGCATAACAAAAAGATTTGTGATACAACAGCGGAGTTATTTCGAATCGGTGAAACAATTTAAATCTGAGTTAAAAATTATTATTCGAAATGAGAACTGTATTTGTTTTTTAATTTTGGTTGTCGCGCGAAATAAGGCAACAAGACGAACATATTGAATATTCGTAAGCGGTTCTCAATTTAAAGCGAAGGAAATTAAAATCGAAACCGGTGAATAATAAAAACTGCAATAAAAAACCAAATAAAAGTGTGTTCGATACGGAATCAGTGGGCAAAATTTGATTCATTTTTGACAATTCTCGAATTAACGGACGTGCAATTTTGCTATTGTTTAAGTGTGCCTTTTTGCTCCTATTTGAAAATGCCCCAAAGGGCATCGGGCCGTTATTATAACGTTGAGAATCGCTTTCTTGAAAATATTCATTTGAGGATTCGAAGTAAATTTATGTTTTTGGTTATAATATTCTTTATCAATGAGAATTTTGGTTTATATATCGAAATCTTTTCATTTACGGTCTTTAATTGAGTGGATGAATGAAAACTGAATTCATATCTTAATATGAAATAAATTAGTTTTTGCATTAATATTTGAATAACTAGCGGTTCGGCTTTTAATGCTTTTGCATGTGATTTTGAATTAGATTTTTAAGCTTTTAACTGGGTATAAGGGACACGGGGGAAGGAACGCCATCCGGTAAGTTCTTATTCGGCTTTCGCTTTGAGATGCTCGCCGGTGGAAACGCGTTGTCAATAACAGGCACTTTTCTCTTTCAGCCATGAGTCAGCAGGAAGAAAGCCAAAGCACTCCTGCCTTAATCCACGTCCCGGAATTCGTCGGAGATGCGTGTAATACATCACTTAGTATTATTCCAAAAACTAATCTTTTAGAAAGTTATACTCGATTATCCATTAGTTTAGAAGAAAACGGTCTTTTTAAGGTAATTATAATTTGTAAATTCGCCAGGCATTTATGTTTCTGATATAATTATAATTCATTTGTATTAGGGATCTTCAAGATCATCAAGTTCAAGTGCAAATTCAGGTCACCATATGACGTTAGAAGAATTGAGGGCCGTAAATAGATATGCGGAGAGCACCAAAAGTCTGTCCTATTTGCCTCAGGTAATGTTACTCCTCCACCAATGTTTCCCTGCTTTTAACCCTTCGTACTCGAGTGTTTTATAACTTTAAATCGACTTTGTGGTCTTTTGTAACTGCATCTTTTTATTTACAATATTCGATGATAATAATATACATATTTGACTCATCAAATTACAGAAATCAAAATTTACAATTGTCTTTCTTTTCTCTGGTCTTAGTATTTTCGTGTATTCTTCTCCATTTTTGCTTCTTCCCCATTCTTCTGATTATCTTTTTCTTCTCTTTCCTTTATTTTCTCTTTTATACTCTTTATATTCACCTCAGTTATATGCAGCTGCTCTATCTTCCTTTCTATTTCTATTTTTGTTTCTTTGGAGCTCTTCTAAACATCTTTTTTGGCAGCTCTTTTCCTTCTGTTTCCTGTATTTTCATGCATCTGAATGCATCTTGGATCATATAATCACAAAATATCACACCACAATCAATTACAGGTTGTAATATTTATTAAAATTTATTGTTTTCGACATATAAATGTATAAACCGAGATGTTATTATACGTTTGTCTGCTTATAAGTGTTTTGCCGAATTTGACTGTTGGTTCGCGCAAGCGAAAAAGGCCTCGAGTGCAAAGGGTTAATATGTACAAAGAAATTACATCTTCAATAATAAACTACATTTGTAATTGGTCTGTTAAATTTCTTCAAACTCATTCCATTTACATCTCCAAGTTATGATATTTTGATGGGTTGTAATTAATATTAAATAAAAATGTGTCTGTTTTAGGTGCACGAAAGGCAAACGGCGAGAATGAGAACGAGGTCGGAGTGGTTCCTTTCACCCTTAATAGCGCCCGGGCAATTGCTCTATGCAATAGACAGTGATCCCACATCTATTTTCCTTCTCAGGAGCTCCTGCAGTCGATCCTCCGCTGGTAACATCGGTAACAATTTCATACTAAAATTTCACAAAATCAACTCTTTCATTCTCACCTTAACGAAAGGGTTGTCATTGCTTAATATCCCTCGAATAGGGGTGATCAAATGTTACAAAACGAATACTTTTCTGTAAATGGGTGCAAAGATTAAAAACATGAGAAGTCAAGCCTAAATGAAAGAATTTAGGATTTGATCACCTAATGATTACACTCGTAATTTGATCTTCATTATAGATAAAGACAGTGTCCCATTGCTAATTAATTTTTTATAACTCATTGAAGAAATAGCGGTTTAAATTACTTTTTTATAATGTAGATTATCGTTTATTGAAAATGCTTACGAAAAAAGGAGGGACCGGATTGTCAGCGAGTGCGGAGTCCATTCAGAAGCGTCCGAACGTCAGACGGAACAACTCGCGGCACATAACGCATCGCACCTCGAGCAAACGCAATAAGGAGAACGGATCATCGAAGAAGCACAGTCCGTCGTCGTCTTTTAAGAAATCTCACCAGGACAAAATGGAGGGGAAATCCACGAAATACAACAGTCACGAGACGAAGCAAATAAAACTGCCAGAGCAAACGGATTTACTGAAGGACAGCATCATAAACATAAACAGGTTGCTCAAAGAAAGCGGCGGAAACGAAAATCTCATCAACATTTATGGATCTCAAAACGTCAAAGAGAGTTTTAGTAATTTAGGCAATATACAGGATATTAGACTTCTTAAAATGTCCTCTTTAGACGCGATCCGCAAACCGGACACTCTCAGCAGCAAATTTCAGAAAGTGAACAGTCTGGGAAGTTCCAGTTCGGTTGCGGAACCGCATTCGAACGCACAACTTCACAGACAGATGAAAGAGGACGATGTGTCAGAAATGGATGTGACCACATACAACCTCGCCCTCAATTACCAACCTAGAATTTAATTCGTTATAATAAATAATTATTTTGTTTTGGGATCGGCCGTTTTTCTCTTGAGTTTATTTCAGGGAATTTCTCTCAGTATTTCACGCTTGTGTTAAGGCGGTGGTTCCCAAATTTAAACTGTTTCTTCCGGTCTGGCGACCTCATTGTTTTTCTCTGTGTGAACAGACAACTTTCCTCTGGTTTTTAACGGTTAATCATTGTGCAGAAGGGGACCACCGCTTTAATTGCCAAATTTTTTTAGTAAAAGCCAAAACCTGCCTACATCCGGATAGGTGTTAGGAAGACATAAAGGCAATAGTCTTAACTGAGCGCTCTTTGGATTAATTTTGGTTGAAAGAGAATTTATTAAAAGTAATCAGACCTGAAATTGGAAATAGTTCTTTCCGCGCCAAAATCGCACATATTAATGTGGTCAAATATTTGTGGAGATTCTCACCTGAAAAGTTTTCCAATTTAACAATTGTGTTAACAGTTACACTGTTGCCTTTTTGTTTTTACTGTCATTACATAATTTCAGTCATTGAAAATTTGGAAAAGTATTTACTCTGATGAGCGCTTTCTTCAGAAGATCTCAGTTGTTACATTTATCGTGTTTTTAGGAATAAATGTTTACGAAAATTTTTTTATCGTTTGAAGGTTCAGCTTTTATATTATATTAAAATGGCGGAGCCATTATTATTATACGAAAAATATCAGTTTTATTTGGTCATCTTTTATTTCTTTTTATTTTTTAAACGCGGCTCAGGAACAAATGAAATACCAACCATAGTTTTTCATAGATATTTGTTATAAAAATTGGTTTTGTGTAATTTAATGATTTATGAGAGACAGCGATGAGCTGTCAAATAAAAATAACCTTCCAATTACATGTTTTTGTATTACAGTGATAGCATTTACAAATTTTATCGCTTATTCTTTTTGTAAATAACTGCCGTAATGTGAAATACACACAAAGGAAACCTGAAAAAAAAACTACTTATTATTTATTACGTAAAGTATAATAATTTTTTGTAAAGATGCTTTTTAAAAAAATTTTAATTTATTCGTCTGGAGAATGAGGGACCAATTTCTTTTTGCTACTGTGTTTAGCTAAGCTTTCAATTTTCGTTAGTTTTGTGTCGTCTTTGACAGAATTGCATTCCACAAATTGAGAAAGTGCGAGTGCGAACTTTGAGGAAAAATCACTTTTCGTTTTGTATTTCAAATATATTTTTAACGGTCGAATATTTTTTTATTTAAGTATAAAAACGGGTTTTTTATTTACAATGTGGAAATTCGAGGAGTGTCACATCCAGGGAAATTTTGGAAAAATAAATGCAATATCGTTTTCATTATTATAAAATGGAACAGCGCTTTTACATAAAAATAAATATGTTTTGAGGTCGCGCAAATATATTATACGAATTTTTCGGCCAATTTTTGAAATTGTTGGCTTTATACAGTTATAAAAATTTTTCTTATCGTACTCGCACACATTCAGTATGAAGCCCCATTTGGAAACATCTCGGGCGGCTTTTGGGAATTGTCCTTTTACATGCAATTCTCATTTCCAGGCCAAATTATTTTTTTGTAAAAAATTTTTTAAATAAACGATATAAATTTTTTTCACAATTTAAGACAGTTTTGCCAAAGATTTTTTTTGTTTTTTTTTTTTTTTAAAAAGAAGACAAAAAAGAAATTTTTGATATTCCAAAATGTATTTTCATTTTATTTTCAATTGTATTTAATATAAAATATTGTTTTTAAAAATAAATTCAAAATACGATTAACGGTTTGTTGAAATTTATTTTATTCCAAATTTTTTAATATAAGACGTTGAAATGAGGATAAAAAAGGGGTGAAACGTTGATTTGTTTTTTCACTTTATTGTTAGAGAGGATATAAAAGGTGGAGGCGTAAATACTTTTTAGGAATCGGAAAATCTAAATAAATAAACTTAGAAGGATCAAATTGATTTCAAAATACTTTTTGAGATTTTTCGATAGTATTGAATTACAGTTTATTCTGCGACAATTAAAAATTTAAATGTACAATTTTTCTGCATCGCCGTATTTTTCCATCAAAACTCTAAATAATTAACAAAACCACACAATGAAAGACTCATTTCTTTTTCGGGGCGTTTTTGGGGGGTTCCTTCTTGGGCGGAGTTTTACCCCCTTTCCCTTTGGGTAACTCTGGCGGAGGCGGTCTTGGAATTCGCAGCCAGACTTTCACTCCATCGTATATGAACCACTGCAGACCTGTCAGAGTCCCAATCATAAAAATCCTCGTGCCCAGACCACTCCAGAGTCCCCTGAATCCCATTAATTTTATCTGGAAATGAATATAATGTTGAATATTATTGGAAAAAGCTTGAAAGGTGTCTTGTACTGACCATTTGCAAAGCGGTGCAGCCTTTATCTTGATTCATCTTCGACACCAGAGTGTCTGCAGGGTGGGAAACAATCGCACAGAAAACTCCAGCTATGTAACCGGCAGCGAAAGTGACAGCCAATTGTTCCTCGTATGTGCACACATCTCTGGGTTTCTGTACCACGTGCTGATAAAGAAGTTCTATTGTCCTTTCGAAGCAAGCGAATTTCATCATCGTGTACGGTATCTGACGCAGCCAAAGAGGCACGAGAGACTTATAAAAAGCGCCAACGCCTTCTTCGCCCATCATTTTTGGAATGCATTCTCTTAAGGTTCTCCCATATTCTAAAAAAAAGTATGCGTTGAGAATTTTTAAATAGAATTTCATTCATAAGATTGCATTCGACCATAAATAAAATTCAAAAAGAACCTAAACAGTTATTAACTCATTTCAAAAATTAGTTATGTGAAAAGCTAACCTTCTGTGGTTTGAATTTTAACTTTACAAGCTTCCATAGGGCTTAAGGCAATGTCAGCTATGAATTCAGCGGAAGCACTCGCAGCCAAATAAATGAAAGTTCTATAAGCAAATGCATCTTCGGGGCTAAAAAACTTTGAGTACTCTATTTTAAAGTACTCGTAAAAGGCGAATTTACAAGAACCCTGCATCGAATAACCTATGAGTGTTGGTAACCATCCTCTTACCAGCCTAAAAAAGAATAACATTCGGTGTAATGACTAAAATAAGAACAAATCGGTTGTGTTCACTCATTCAAAGACCTCACCCCTTTGCACCTTCTTCCTGTATAGTCGTTCTGATCCCTCCGAAAATTCCTCGGTATTTATCGGGATTGGTTTGCATCCTACATTTGACCACATCGAGTGGGGTTACGAGGAAATGGGTTATCCCGCAGGACATCGCCCCCCCGATGGCGCAATACAGAAAGTATTTGAGAGATCCGAATTCACAGCTGTCTGTCGGAGGGGGTGGTTTTCCCTTTGCTCCACCCTTGGGCGGTGGCGGCTTTTTCTTGTCTTCTGCGCACTCCGCTCTGAGGAAAGGGCTTCGAAAGGGGTTTTGTTTTGATGCTTCGAGTAGCGTTTCCCACATGCTGAAATCCTAGCGATCGGCTCAGGAATATTCACAACTATGGCTGCTTTTTCCAATATTATATATCAGATCAAAAACTATAAAATTTTTAGGTTTTTTGTAAAGTTTTATACGGCATATTTAGGTTTTAGATAGAATAATTAAAGGTCCGGTAAAATTAAAACTTTTTTTTTGTTTTTATTTCTTTAAAAACAAAACATCGAAAACATTAAAATAATAAAGGACAAATGAAGGCGATTTGATACTTTTTGTTTTTGAATGAATCTCGAGACTTAAGTGGCTTTTTAAGTATACATTTGGAATAAGTTTATTATGAGGTTAGAAATCATAAAAGAGAGTAGATATCAATATGCACTGTAAAATTACAATACTCAGTACATTTACTGTAATCCTGAATTTTGTTTATGTATCTCAATCATTAAAAATATGAGATTTTTCAAAATAAATTAAAATTTTTTACTTTAAATTTTGGCGGGAAAAATTTTCGACTGAGGAATGCAACGGTTTATTTGCTTTGCTACAGATTAAATAAATTTCTTAATTGTGAAAATAAGTTTATTTTTATCTTACAAAGCAAACTCATAGAATTAATAATATTCAAAGTAAGGAATTATACTCAAAAATACGTGAATTTATTTTGTTTTGAATGAATGGAATTAAACGCACTAGAAGGCGGTGCGTAATAATTAAATGGTGTTTGATATGATTTCAAACAATTCTCAACATATTATTTATCTTAAAAGATGATAACGATTAAACATTTCACGGTTTTTTTATTATTTTATGTGTCTATAAAAGAATTTTAATCAGTCTAAATGATTTGAATAATTGAATTCTGTGTAAGTTAAACTTATAATAGTGAATTATGAAGTTTTTGAAAGCTTCCACAAACTGTTTGATTATTTATGAAGCCAGATTTGGTTAATGGAAGTTGAGATAACAATCGAAGCCTATTTCTTCACATGATTAGGGCTTTGCATTCAAGCTTTGCACTTTTATGAATAAGTTATGTTTAAGAGAACACCTTTGATTAATATTTGACTTTTTTGTTTTCCAGAGTATGGGTAAAGCTGATGCTGAGCTCATAGACTCACAGACTGAAGCTAGCAAAGTGTTAGAGGCTGCCTTGCAACAAATGGACGGATTTATTAGTGGTAAGTCACAAGGGAATCTCACATCTCATTTATAAAATATTTTCACTGAGGGTTAATCTAATATAAAAGTTTCTGATATTTATTAAACTATGGTTATAAGTGGTGTTATGATTTGGTGTCCCACTGTAATGGTTTGGCTGACATTCATGTTTCATAACTTATTATAAAATAATATTAAAATTGGTGATGTTAGTTACAAGGTATAACTATGGTGTTACAAGAAAAGTTTGAATTCATTGTTAAAAATGAGAATGAGAGAATTCATTGAGAAAAATTAGAATCACAAAGTAAAAAATTATATTAACCAATTATTAGATTCTGTATGAATAAATTAAAAACAGGAGTTTATGACTTTTAATTTAAAATTTGAAAATGAATTTTTTTTAATCTATAATTTTATATAAATTAGTCGAATGACACACAAAGGAATAGTTTTAATTTTTTTATTTTAATGTTTATGTATAATTTTATTTATATTATTTTATTATCATTTTATATTTACTCACAAGTTATATTTACTTTACTTATATACCAGTTATACATACAAAGTTATATTTACATTGGGAAGACATAAAATACTGTAGAAAATAAGTTTGGTTCAAAACAAAGTAATTTAAATTATGAATGATTTTCTCTAAATTGTATTAAAATTTAACTGTAAACAAATAACAAAACACTTTTTTTTTAAACTTGAACAAATATTATGAGTGCATTTTGAAATTTGACTTTGTGTTGCATCTTCAGAGGTGGTTAGATAATATTAATTAGTATTAAAACCATAAAAACATTCAATTAAAATTTTTTTCATTGAAGTTTCTGCTTCACCATTCACTGATGAACAGATTATCCAATTTTGTAATGCACTGATTGATAGGTTACTTAATTTTATGAAATTTATTTCCGTTGTATCGCTTCGTCGGAAATACAAAGGGCCATACAACAAGTCTAATTAATTTGCAATACAATAAATACTTTATTTTGCCCTCAGGCATTAAAGATACAAATTTTTTTTTATAAAATGTGTAAAAATTTTAAATTGATTAACTTGTATTTTGTCTTCTGCTATGCGAGAGGGAGCATGTCCAATGAATGACTAGGAAATGACTAAAGTCTTGTATAAGTTAATAAATAAATAACAGTAGTAATGAATGACAATTAAAACACGAAGTATTAGAGTTAAATGACAGATAAATAATTACTGATAGATAACAATTAACGGTTAGGAATAAGTCATAGTAATAAATAAGTAAAAAAATTACAGGGTTATTGACGGTGAGAACAGGAGACATATAAAAATAAATAAATAAAGATAGAGAGTGTAATAAATAAACAGAAGTAGATAATAAACAGAAAATATATAGTAAATAATAAACAGATAATAAACAGAGAACGGAAAATAAGGAATAAAGAATAAGTAACCATAATTAGGATAACTAATTAAAAATTTACACATAATTAACAAAAAATAAGCAATGAGTAATAGATACTAGTAAACACGTAAGTATATTGATGGAACATAGAATAGAATTTATTCGCATAATAGAAAGCTTCTGACTGTTAAAGCTTGAGCCACAAATAAGAACAAATTAATTAAAATTCGCCTGTCGTTATTCTAAGTCTAATTAATTTAGGTTTAGGATTTTTTAAATAATTGGGGAGCTACAAGTGGTGGTGATTAGGAAGCCCGGAACGCTTTTATCAATGACTCTTATGCGCATGCGCTCAATCAGGGGATGGGCATTAAACCTCTCTCTTGTCAGTGCTGAATACGGTATGAAACTGCCAGTTCGAACGGGGGAATACAGTACAGTATTTCATTTCGTGATTCTATATACAGCTTAGAAAATTTTGCAAAATGTAAATTTTTTCAAAAAATAATTTCCTCAGTTATTCACGAAAGGTCGAACAGATAGTTTTTATTTATAAGTTTCGATTGAAATTTACCATTTTTAAAGTGAAATAAATATATTTTTGTGCTATTGATTGCGGTTTCTATAAGGAGAATGCTTTTCTAAAATGTCTTTCTAGATAAAAATTTTTATACGATCCTTCGAGTGATTTTATAAATATACTTTTTTTAAATTTTGAGGGTTTTAACAACGATAGTTTTCACAACAGATGGCTTTCGTTCGAATACTCTTGAATTTCAGCATATAAACATTTTCCAATTAGTCTAAAATTTAGAATTTAAAAAATTTTGGGTGCTCCATAAAATATTATTAAAAAAAAAGCTGTTACTAAAATTCTTAATAAATAATAAGTCGTTTTTAAAAAGCAAATTACCTCCTGAAGATTAATTTAAGCATTTTTACAGTTTTTCATTTAAATTTTCTCCAAATGGGGAAATCACTAAAACAAATGGGCCACCTGTTGTTGGCTTTGACGCCCCGTAAGAATTATTAAAACGGTAAAAACCGTTTATTTTTATTTATTTACCGTTTTTATTAGTGAATTCCATTTTTATAGTTCGTTTTTTGAAATTTTGATTATCCTGAAATGATACAAAACTTTTTGTCAAAATAAGTAAATTTCTTTTTGCGAAATATATTTTCTTTCTCCGTATAAAATCATAAAATATTTATTTTTTCATCATTTACTTCCCAAAGGGTATAATGTTGGTTTATTTATTTATTTATATAACTCAAAGCAGAGTACAGTATTGATTATGAATTGTGCGTTTATAGTTTCCTTCTGTTTACATAAATAGACCACTCTTTTTAATTTAGGTTTTTAAATAAGTTTCCCTTTTGAATTTTTAATGAATTTTGTCAATTCAACGTATTAATTTATAGGTTTTAAATGCATTAAACAGTCTGATTATCTGTCGAACGATATGAAATGACATCGCAAATGACTGAGAGAAGTAAATGTGTACGGGGAAAAATTCAGCCACCTGTTGCCTTATTTCATTTACTACCTGCCAAGTTTGTTTCTTTGTAAAGTTTTAGGGATTACATTAAATGTACAACTTTGTATTTTTTCTCTTTTTTTTCTCGTATTTGGTAGCATTGGGTCACGCTGAATACTTTTCCATCTTTTTATTAAAGGCAGAAAATGAAAAGTTGCAGTTAAAGATGACAATTCAGCTCCTAAAGGTGATATGTTTGAATAACTTTGCAGACACAAATCGGAGTTATGTTTCAAATGCCTAAGCTTATTGTATTACATCTATTCATTTCGACCAATATTTACCGGTGGTGTAATTTGCCTCAAAAAGACAAAAGGAAATTGGTGAATTAATAAAGAAAACTGAATACAGAAATTAAAAAGTTGTTGTACATCGATCAGTGCTTTGATATAAAATTAATAGTTTGAATGACCCAATGGTGGTGTGTTAATTTGTGTTCAGCTCCCCTAAATTCACCAGAAGATGCCCAACCTGGCTTTTCAAAGGGTAAGCTTTACTAAATGTGGTCAAATGTAAAACCCAATCGAAGCATTTTTTTTTTGTTAGAATAATTTTCCTCACAATGAGATATTTTCTAATTGGCAGATTCATATGTGAACATTTGTCTGTGTATTATTTCAGGCGTAAAACTGGATACCGGAGACATTCCGCCGTTGTCTTCCGGCTCGAGAGCCCTATCCGAAATTGCGGAAGAATTATCAAAAGCAATTTCCGAGTCTTCCTACCTGCCTTCCCTTCCAAATTCCAATGTGGCCTTAGTTTTACAGAAGTGGATCAACCAAACTTCAAACGTGAGTTCCATTCATTTTCATCTTTTCACTTAACTGAGTGTAATATTTTACTTCAATTTTCTGTGGCGCGAGCTAACATAAAACGCAAATTCCTTTTCCAACCCTGATTTTCCAACCCCCGAGTTTGCATTGTGAATAATTATTATAATTATAAAATGCTACTCTTTTCCCGGTTTAAAATACTTCCCGAAAGGCTTTTTATATTGTAAATTATAAATATTACTACACTCTTTATAAGTCGATACAGAAATTAATTACATTATTATTATATTTAATATTATCGAATTACTATTTATGAATTATTGGGATTAATTGAATTATTTTACTCCCTTAACTCAATAGGGGACCAAAAGTAATGAAGAAAAATTTGCTACTGTATATAAAGAATACTATAAATATAAAATAAATATACTTAACGCTGTACTTAAAAAAAAGTAACTTCTTTTAAGACAACCTTGAAGTGCAGGGCTTCTTAAACTATGGGTCGATTATTATCTTATTATTATTATAGTTATCTAATTAACTCAGTGGTTTCCAATCTGTGGGGCGCGAGACTATTGCAAGGGGGGCGTGTAACTGTTTCCAAAATATAATTTTCGAATACAAACCAAAAATACGTATTCTTTTTTTGTTCTCTTATTATATTTCTTATATTAAATCTATTATATCAATATTTTTACATAATATTGTATATTACTTTGTTTATTTATTAAATAAATTATAATATCAGTTGAGTATTTATGAAATTTGATTTTTGGATAAATTAATGGGACGCAGCAATTTTTTTTTAAAAAAAAGGGAGCGCCGGTACAAAAAGGTTGGGAACCGCTGAATTAATTATTAAATTTATTATCTTAAAATATCGCAAAATTCTGAGAGAGATTTTAATGTCAAATATTTACAGTATATATGTCAAATGTTTCAAAACGAATTCTAAAATTATTTTCTTTTGTATGTTTATATGTATATTGTTACCTAATATATAAATCATCAAAATTTAATTTATTTTGTATGGGATAGTGAATGACAAAATTTTAAGAAGCCCTGTTCATCAGGGATATTTACATCAGTGCACCAGTAAAATTACAGTATATATATTTGTTTGAGTAAAAATTAAAAGGTTCGTTAAATGTATAATTGCAAATTGTAAAAATGAGTAAAAAATTGATTTACAATTGTAAAACCCGAGTAGAGAAAACTCAAAAGTTTTATCAGTGCCATACTGAGACGTTGTATTGAATTAAGAAGAAAATTGTTTCCCCACAGGCGGACTCTAGGGAAATTCACCAATTTGGTATTGTTTAATTGGGAAAAATCGGAATTGAATCGGGCCATGGGCATTCCGAGTCCGAATGAAAAAGAAAAAAACCTAAACGGCTCAAGAAGAATCACTCATTCTAAAAATAGTTTGGATTTTAAAAGAAACTGTTGCCCCCTTTTATAATTGAAACTGTTCACTCGCCTCACTTTCTCTTCGCTTTCAATGAGTGTCTTCCCTCGGGAGCGAACGTTTCTCGACGTCCAGTGTACATCTTTCATTTAAATATTCCACTGACACACGCCCTAAACGCTATCATGCTTGTGTTCAATCTTGTGTGCTCAGTAAGCTGTTTCTTCCTTCGAAGTCGCGTCTGTCTTTTTTCGGTGGCCAATTTCCCAATTCGGTGCGTGAAAAGTGCTCGTGGAATTTTAAAATTAAACGGGTGTTGGGCTTTAATTTCCCCCTGGAAATTCACCGAAAGGGTTAATACGATCGAAAATTTCGCCATTTTAAGACTCTTCGGAAATAATTTAACGCTGTGAAATAATATTTAAAATTTATATGACAGTAATAAATTCGGTAATTAACTCTTGTGACGAGAATTTTGATGCGGAGTTTTCCAGATTAAATTTCAAAAATTAGTTTTCTAATAAGTGGTTTTGAAATCGATGTCTTAATTTTGAAAAATCGACAGAGCTTTTTCAGAAACGGTTTTTTATTCATTTATAAAAAAGTCTGTGATTTTTTTTTTTTTTTTGAATAAAAATAAATCACCGGCGTTGGAGTCTCGTAAAATGTTGAAAATAATTGACCCTAAAACATATCCATAAAATAAAGAAAATAGTAAAATCCAAAACTAAAATTACACGAGTGAAATCTCTTTCTTTCAGTTTTGAACTCTCTTTCGTAGTTTTTTCGGTATATTTTGTATTCGAATGGGAATTGTCGATTGTACTGAAAATTCTGGAATTAAGTTGTGTTTGAAATTGGGAAGGGTTGCATTTTATTTGGGATTGGTGACTTCTCTTTATTCAGAGTAATATTTATGAGAGACTGAATCGTTCGCATTTCAGCCCTTCGAATATTCCTTTGAACTGCGTCGCCACATTTGACGGAATTTGTTGACTTTAATTTAAAGAAATCGTAGTCGATTAAATGGGTAAAGTGGGTGGTTGTAGGCGGGTATAATAAAGAATGCGATATGTAGAAGATGACGAGTCGAGTGGGGAAGCAAAAAGGTCGAAAACTTTCCCAGAAGTGAAAGAGGGAGAAAGCTCGAGAGGGTTCAAAATCGTCAGGATAACTTTCACAAAAAGGGATCGGGTTATTAGGAAAGCTCGTTGTCATTGGAAACACTAATTAAAAGTGGCGCTTTGTAGTCAGCCTTGCAGTCCGCTTTTTAAAGGTCCGGCTTAATTGTCGCATCACTCGAAGGAGTCCAATTAACGCTTGAAATGGCCACTTATTAGGGGCCTAATGAGTAATTCACGGCGCAAAGGTCTCTTTCCTCTTTCGGCACCTAACCCTTTCGCTCTCGTGTGCAGACAGACCGAAAAGAACAGAGCATGCGCCTCTCATAAATCAAGTGTTACTCCCACGGAAGTGGGAGTAAATCATGTCGCACCACCACACTTCGTATGAATAATTATTCAATCCTTAACGTCGCCGAACAGTTTCCGGCCGCCCTCTCAACATTACTTTCTTAACACGAAAAAAGTCATTTCTCGGTATAACACTAACGGGTGAAATGCTCGAGGCGAAAAAACGCGGCAACGTGGCCTCCGTCATCGCCACTTTGGAAAAAGGACAACAGAACAGTTTTCAAGTGAACAAAAGTGATTATTTCACGGGGAGTTTAAAAAAAGAACCGAATTTGAGTTTAGGTAAGTGGAGAATTTTATTAATTGAGGGTTTTTTTATGGGGACTTATTATCCATAACGAGGATTTTTATTTTAAAATTCAAATGTAAACAAGGGTCAGACATTCGGGTCAGTAACCCCTAATTTTTTTCTAACAGCTAAAAAAAAACAAAAAAGTTTAATTTGGTTTCTTTTTCTGTTGTGCGCGAGAAATGTGTGAAATTTTTTAGACACTTTCAGTTGATATCTGTCGCCGAAAGAGAAAGGTGAGATCGGCCTTTGCTGTTGGTTTCAGGTTTCAGGTTTCCAATGGCAAAGGCTCGAACCAAATCGCCTCACTTTTCCGACGGTTACCAAACCCATTGTATCCTCTCGTGCATGTCATAGACAAATCTACTCTTCCGGAAAGAAGATTATGGTTCTTTTAAGAAGAACAATCAAAAAGGGGAGGGCAATCAAATTGAGTTTGGAATTTCTGTTAAGGGTTTTAAGGGTTCGCGAAAGGGGGTGAAGAATAGGGTTGGGACTGAAGTCCCCGGAAATTTTGTAACCGCTCTGCGTCTTTTTAGAAAATAGCAAAGCGCAGCTGAGAAAGGAAAACGAAACGGATTCGGAAAAGGAGCACGGGGATGAATTGGAAGAAATAAACAATTCCTCATTGAATACTATCAGAGAGGAAAAGGAAACCGGAAGTGAGACCTCCGGTAAAAAAGCTTCAGGTAATAATAGTTAAGGTTCGCCTTTTGTTTCCCCGAAAGCGGTCGGCTTTTTAAAAAATTCATTTGAGGGAAAGGGTTAAGTTTGAACTCCGGTTAATAATAAAAAGATTTGAAATTAATTCTGAGAAATGACCGGAAATGAGTCCGATACTGTATTTCGTAATTCCGAATTGGATTTTATCGATCGATTGTGTAAAGTTTTTTCGCAAAATGCTTTTGAGCGATGGCAAAAGTTAAAAGTCCGATAATTCCATTGAAAAGCGCTTCGAGAATGGATATTAATAAAAAGCTTAAAAGCGTATGTGTGTGTGCGTAAACTAAGGGAAACGGCTCAAAAATAAATCGGTTTACAAATTCTCTCCGCTTTTTTGAGCCGTAAAAACCGTTTAAAAAGGCGACGGTTTAATGGGCGCATTCGCTATTGCTTATTTTAGGTGGCGACGATTCCAGTTTGGAGGAATCCACGGTGAAACAGACCTGGTCGGGATCTTTCTCCCCCGGGATTCTCGGCTCCGGCTCGGATTTTTCATCATCGGAGGATGACTACGAGGAGGAAGCGATCGATAAGCGGGAAGGGACAGACAGAAGGGCTCACAACAGCAAAAGGAATTCAATAACAAAAGACTGCAATTCGGATTTCCATTGGGTCATATCGGAGAAACACCTCAAATCCAAACCTTTGTTCGATACGGGTCAGCCCGGGAAAGGCGACCCCCAAACCGGGAAATACTTCGAAGAGCGATGCAGGAAAAATTCAGCAGGAAATCCTTTCTATTCGATGGATCGCGATTGCAAATCTTTCGAGTATTCGAGTTTGGATTCGAATGCAGAACACCCCGTTCAGCTCCGTCTTCCTCCCCAAAGTCCCGGAAGTCTGGACAGGAAACGGCTCACCAAATCCCGGTTGGAGAGAGATCAGAAGAGTAAGTCTTCGATCATCAGCAGAAGTCCGCAGTCGCCCAGAAAAGCTCTCGCGAGGTCTTTCGTGGAAGAGATAAACCTCGCGGCGTTTCCCGAATCGAAGAAAAGCGAATACAGCGATCCTCGGGAGGATTGGCAGCAGTGCTTCAGCGAAGACAACGAGAGGTATTGTCAGCATTACAGAAGTGGTCACAACGGGCATGGGTGCTGCGTCGATCACTGCGGATTTCACCATCACCACCATCAGATCTATCAGCCTTTCTGCAAAAGCTTTTACGGGAGCTGCGAAAGCCTTCCGGAAAAGGCGAGCAGGAAAAGCAGTTTTGGAAGTCAGAGGAGTCTTTACGAGGAGAGGGGGCCCAGGAAAGGAGTTTGGCAGGACATTCAGCCGAGAGTGGTTTACGGGAGTAGTGAATATTTGCCCTATCATTGTCAGCACGAGAGAGAAAAGTCTTGTTGTTGGCGTTCTTCAGGAAAGATTGCTCAGGTGTAATAATGGATAACAGTCTTTTTTTGGCTTTTTTTATTAATATAACTTTCTCCGTAATCTTTTTCTTAATTTTGCAATGGATGCCTAGAGATTTATAAGCATGTTTAATTTAATTCTGTTAAAATTGCAACATATACAGTTTATAAAAATTATTAAATATTAACCCTTTGCGGTCGTATGTGTACTCTCAGCCACCACAGCAAGGAACTGTACGAATATATACGAATCTTATACTGTATGCATTCCTATATCAGTTTATACTTTTCCTCAATTTCTGTTAAACCCTTTCATCAACTAATACAATTGGAGATAACAAAATTTAATCTAAACAAAAGTTGTGTACATTGTATAAATCCAAAGAATATTTTCTAAATTGTATTTAGGAGTAATTAGAGATTCTCTCCTCTTAAAATATGACTAAATATTACTGAATATTATGTATATGTATCCCTGCTCTTTCCAAACAAATTAATTCCCACCAATAAATACCCATCCCCAAATTTTATACCACCGCAAAGGGTTAATTTATACTCTTAGACTTGCATAACTTAGCTTAACTTTTATTTATAATAAAGCACTAAGATTTGCAAACACTTTAGAAATTAAACGAACAGAAGTTTTATCCAAAAGTGCGCATTAATATTATTATCAGTATAAGTTTTTATATTTGAGTATATAATGAAGCTGTATTTAATTCAGGTGTTGCCCTTCTGCAATACTTTTCTTTCCAATATTAACAGATTTCGATCATTATTCTGAAGTACAAGAAAAAACTTCACCGGGTTTTTGAGGTTTAAATGGTACTAAGTTTGTACTGGTACTTTGTTTGATGTATAATATTTTCGATATATTTTCTGCTTTCTCTGTCATTTGTCCCTTTTGTTGTAAAGTTTTGATAGGGAAATTGTGTTTGCTCGCGCCTCAGTTTTTCATTTGTTGAGTTCCACCAATGAAAAACTGACCGTCGCTTTGTTAACCCGTTGAAATTCACTGACGATCTTTCATTTAATTATCAGAGTGGACCAGAACTCGAGGAAAAGCTCATCCGGTTGGAAAATGACAAAGAGTCGCTTCAGCTCCAGGTTTCCGTTCTCACGGAACAGGTGGAAGCACAGAACGAAAAAATCTTGGATTTGCAGCAGAGTTTAGACGACAAAAAGCAACAGCTGACGAACACCGAAGACCTCCTGCAAAGAGTGAGTCAATTCCTTTTTCTTTCTTCTTTGGATAGTGGAGACAAAGGGTGCAAGGGAATTCAACTCGGGGGTAACATTTTTTTTTATTCCTTTAACTTTTGACTAATTTAAAATTATTAATAGTTTTTTTTATTCATATATTTGACATATTTTAACAATAAAATTTATAAATTTTTTTCAACAAATCATTATCTTAATTTACATAATATTATAATGGAAACTTTACAACCATAATCATCTGTGTCACATTAAGAATTTTAATTTTTTTTCTAATAACTACAGTATAAACAATATTTCGCAAATATATACTGGCATTGCGCTAATAATTTTAATACCATAATAATACAAATAAAATTACAAAAGATGTGTAACCAGCAATCAGCTAATTAACATATTACAATTAGCAAGAAATTATTCAATTATATAACATAGAAATAAATACAAATAAATTAATATTATATATGTTATTATATATTATATTACTTGTTTGTGTGCTCTGTCCTGGAG
>JAQIBA010000334.1:0-23580 GCA_028293925.1 Brueelia nebulosa | reverse complement strand
GAGTTTTCTATAAATAGTTTATTTTATTCAGTTTAAATTAGTATATCTAATACATATATACTAACTATAGTATATAATATATGTAATATCTAATATAGGTAGTATAATAATATATAATATCTAAAACTAAATATACTTTTTTTTTATACAAATTGCCCGGAACGCCTTCTGGCTCACCTCAGGCAAAACTAAATATACTAACTAATACTATATACTAATAAAATATATTATATTTTATTCAGTATAAATTATTAAATCAGTTTAAATTATTTGTTAATTTGCGAACAGTATATAAAATTGAATTACTATAGTGCATTAATGATTGAAAGTTGATGAAATTTCTAAAAAAAGAACGATTGGAATGTAAATTAGATTTAAATTTAGATTTATGGAGAATTTAATATTTTAAAAAGTGTTAAAATTCAGTATGAAGAGCTCTTGTGCTAATTTTACAGGCGGGGAGATTAGTCAATTTGGACAATTTTTCCGTTTACACAATTGCATCGGTATTAAAAAAATTTCTGAGGAAATTACCCGGAGGGATATTCGGCCGGGAAGGAGAACAGGAACTCTTCCACATAATTGAACTGGATAACGTTGACGAACAAAGGGAGATGATTCAGAGGTGAGAAAGCCTTGTCGGCCATTTTATGTGATGAGAATATTTAAATTTTGTGGAGTTACCATAGATGATCCAATGTCATCATGGGATCATTCGGTATGGTAACAGTGGTAAAACGCCCTTGTCGAGTTACAGTGCTGTGCTTGGACAACAGCCAGAACTGATCGAAGAATGGGGACATAAAAAATAATCGTTGGGAATGCAGATACAATGCATTTGAACAAAATACGGACTTCTGTTACTCATAAAACAAATAAATTTTCTCACTGTAACTTTGTTGTGGTTTTTCTTTGAAGGTTAATTGTTACCCTTCCAATACACACTCAAAGGTTGCTCGTTCTCCTGTTCGGGACGTTCAGAGTCATTGCGACGAATTCAGAGCGTTGCCAAACAGGAATGACTTCAGAAGCTTTGGGAGTTTCAGTGGCACCTAGTTTTTTCCAAACTTGCGTCTCCGATGGGAAGCAAGCCAAAATGGAGGACGTCCAAAGGTTTAAGGTAATCACTCATTTTATGTGGAAGACTTTCCCCCCCCCCCGAAGAAATACTTAGTTGGCAGTCTCAAACTTTTTCTCCCCTTTTCTTCTCATTGAATACAATTTTTAGGGGCATAATAATGTATTATATGTGTAAATAATATTTAGTGTAAGTTCAGCTGTTACATAATGGCTTTTCTTTTTATAAATGTAAAGCACATTTGTTTGTTTTTTACTTCTTTTGGCTTTTTAATGGTCACTCATAAATGAGAATAGTTATTAGTAGGAACCAAAAAATTGGCCTTTGTAAATATTAAAATTATATATATAATCGTAAAAGCTAATAGTTTTTCTATTTTCTTTTTTTTTTATCTTTGCATTTTTGTTTAGGCCGAAATAACGGTAAGTGTAGAGATTTGAATTTTATATTTTTTTACGTAGAATTTCTTTTTATTTTTTATATATATATTATTAGATTTTCTCTTCGTGTTTCCTTTGAATTTTGGTATTGACGTATTTTCGTTTCGAGTTTGTGTATTCCTTTTTGAGTTTTTTTTGATTCTATTATCATATGTGTTTTGTATGTTCGAATTGCAGCGATACGACTGTGAAAAACGTTAAGTTTTATTTCGCAGTGAGTTAATTATCAAAGGAGAATTTTAACCGAAGCGTTCGAAACTTCTGCAAAGAGAAAATTTACGAAAATGGCGGTCGAAATGTATTTCGTGTTGACCTTGCTCCCAGGAATTAAAACTCAGCAATTGAAAGGTTATGAAATTAGGACCATTAAACCAAAGAATGTTTACAAGATTAATAGCAATAAAAATGTTGCATCCATGATGTTCCTTTTTTTGGTTTTAATTAAGTTTTGCAGAATAAATATTTACAACGAAAAGAATGATCAGTTTCGTGCACTCACTTCTGTCGATACAGATTTTCACCGTAGATTAATTATTGTTTTCAAATAATTTCCAGGTAGCGACAAAAATAATGAAATTTATGATAGATAATTTCGGAGTTTCGAATCTTTTCGGAAGGGAAAACTATGAGTATTATGCAAGAATCACCGGGAGGATACTAAAAGTGGAAGAAGACTGGATATACAATTTCCGATACCCGCCTGACTGTTTCGCTTCTCGTAAGTTCTTCCAGTTTAAGTTGGTGTTGTCTGTAAAAAGAAGAGGAGACAAGGAATCATCTTTCTGTGTACTTTGACCATACTTTTGACTTTTTTTTCTATCGGGCTCGTGTCTTTCAGTTATACAGATGCTAGTCGAATGAAGCATTCAATTATTTTGGAGATTCCCATCTAATGTCTAAAGATCGTTTTAAATCGCTGAAATTCGCAAGAAATTTTATATATTTTAAATAAAACCTTTTTAAGTAATTAAAGGACTTGTGAAGTTTTTTTTTATTAATAAAGGCTCAAAATTTCTGGAATTGAAATTTAATATTAAAGTAAATTTACTAATAAAAAGTTATATAATAATAAATATAAACTAAAGTAATAAATCTGTAATTCTTCCGTTTTCTCCA
Source organism: Brueelia nebulosa (assembly GCA_028293925.1). Lineage (NCBI taxonomy): Eukaryota > Metazoa > Arthropoda > Insecta > Psocodea > Philopteridae > Brueelia > Brueelia nebulosa. Next base: position 20,946 of record JAQIBA010000334.1, on the reverse strand, counting down.
ATTAAATGAAAAAATATAAACTACAATTATTTCATGTACATAATAATTACATAACAAATAAAAAAAGGAGGGAAAATAAGCAGTATTGTAAAAATCAAATACTCTTTAACGAATTGACCGATTTGATTGGAGAATATTCTGTATATGTTTCATAACATTAAAATACTGTATAATTTTATCTAAGTATATTTATCGCAAACAGCTAAAGTGACTTAATAATTATTAAATATCGTAGACGTAAGAAATTCCAAACGAATTCATATTTAAATTCCTGTAACGCAGGAAATTCGTTCTAAGAAGAAAGTATATTAAACCTCATTGAAAAGGCATTCGACTTGCATTTATTCACTTTTGCTTATCATTTGACACTTCAACTTAAATCTTAAGAGTTCATTAGAAATTGATATACCTGCACCGACCTATAAATGTATGAGGAATAAACTCGTCGTAATGCGTTGCGAATGCAATTCAAAAAGTGTCTCGAGAGTTTATTCCATCGCATCGATATATCCTACTTCTTGTGTTTCCTTCAGTAATTTATTCAACTGAAGATGCATTGTAAATTAAAATTAAGACGTATATTCATTAAATGAATTACGGTCAAACCAATGATCACGAATTTAATTATTTTTCAAAGGAATATTACATTTCAATTCCTTTAAACATATAAATATATACAGTTAAACAATCTGTATGAATTCTCAGTGGTTTGAAACTGTACAATAGGAAAAATAAAAGAAGATAAAGTCTTCAGAAATTTGTCGTCAATTACGGTTTGACTTTAATTCGAAAACATTAAAATTGTAAATATCGTGGGTGAAAAACAAGTAGAAGGATATAATCACATCCTTGAAATTCTTTAAATTTATCTTGAGCATGTTTTTTGCATGATATAACCTTCTGCATGTGCCTCATTTTAAAATTTTTATTTAACGGTTTCCACACTTATATTTTTATACTGATTTCTCAATCTAATCGGTTTGTATATCATTATAAACGGTCACGCAATGTGATTCATCATTTTTGTAGCACAACAACTGTGTCTGAAAGTAAATCAGGGAAAATTGTAGAAAAACACTTTCCTTAAGTTCTGTGAAAAAAATTAAATGTAAGATTTTAATTTAAATCAACGAAATTGATGATTTTACAGATTTTATATATACAATTCAGTTGTTTGACTTTAATATGTCACACCTATTTTGTTTTACCTTTGATGTTTATATGTGATATAACCTTAAGTGTCTGAAAAAATTCTGTTAATACGTTTAAGATATGATTTAATTCGGAAATATGTTGAAAATTGAAACAATTAAAAGATTTTGTAAAATCGGGAAGGAAAATTCAGGTGTATTATTCGTTAATTGTTTGATTGAAAAGTAAAAAAGAGTTGAAATTATCTGTTCTGTGTTTGAGTTCGGGGGGCGAATTGTTAACATTACATTGCGTTTTCTGTTTAGGTCAGTTTTCACAGGGTGATAGACTTTGGATCAGTTGCGAAAAATACGTTAGTGCCGAAGGAAAACTGTACGACACTGTGTAGGTTATGCTCGTTTAAACAATGTCTCACATATTATCTAAGAAGAGTGCCTCCTCATATTTTCATTTTTTCCTCCATTTAATTCCTCCGTGTTAAGTGCATTTATATAAATTAATTAACGCGAAGATTTTTGAAAAAGTCGAATATTTAATTGCGGCGAACTCATTGGCACTTTTTAATCGCAACTTTTATTTTAAAATGAAGGCACAGTTTTTATAATAACTTAAAAATATACTTAAGGTAAAAAAAATTTGTTTACTCTATGAAATTTTATACATAAATTTATTTCAGTTAAAATGAAAATACAAAAAGTTATTAAAATGATTAGGGATTTTGTGAAAGGATGTGAAATTCAGTGACTGTTTTTGGGGTTCGAATGTTTTTTTTTGTAATTAGAAAAAAAATGCCCAAAAAAGGAAAAGCAGACTATATTTAAAAAATTATCGAGCGCCACTGGGTTTTGCAGCATTTTTCAAATGACAGTTTTATATCAAATGGAGAACCTTTTTTATTTTTACACATAAATTCTTTTATTATAATTTACCGGATATGTTTCAGTTTTATGTTTTTCAAATGTGAATTTTTATAAAAAAGAAAAGTTTGATTTTACAGTGTCATTTTATTGGCGTTTTAATTAAAACAGTTAAATACAACCATTCGGATTTGGACGCAGTAAATTAGTTTTTAAACTTACAAAGTTTTTGAATTTATTTTAAATGCATCAAAGATATTATATAATTTTATAATCGATTTTTATATAATATCCCCAAGTTTTCAACAGTATTATACTTATTTAGAAGTCTGTATTAAAAAGGGTAATTTGTAATCAGCACTGCATTGATTTGTAAATGTTACGAATGTTCATTTTCTTTTTTTTTTTTTAAATTTAGAGGTCACTTTCAGGATTATCGTGAGCTTTCACAATCACTCAAATATCTTATTACGCACGTAGGATTCCCGGTCATCTATGCTTTGGCTTTCTATAATTAAGGAATCATTTGCAATGCATTAAATGTGAACAATCGTAGCATAACAAAAAGATTTGTGATACAACAGCGGAGTTATTTCGAATCGGTGAAACAATTTAAATCTGAGTTAAAAATTATTATTCGAAATGAGAACTGTATTTGTTTTTTAATTTTGGTTGTCGCGCGAAATAAGGCAACAAGACGAACATATTGAATATTCGTAAGCGGTTCTCAATTTAAAGCGAAGGAAATTAAAATCGAAACCGGTGAATAATAAAAACTGCAATAAAAAACCAAATAAAAGTGTGTTCGATACGGAATCAGTGGGCAAAATTTGATTCATTTTTGACAATTCTCGAATTAACGGACGTGCAATTTTGCTATTGTTTAAGTGTGCCTTTTTGCTCCTATTTGAAAATGCCCCAAAGGGCATCGGGCCGTTATTATAACGTTGAGAATCGCTTTCTTGAAAATATTCATTTGAGGATTCGAAGTAAATTTATGTTTTTGGTTATAATATTCTTTATCAATGAGAATTTTGGTTTATATATCGAAATCTTTTCATTTACGGTCTTTAATTGAGTGGATGAATGAAAACTGAATTCATATCTTAATATGAAATAAATTAGTTTTTGCATTAATATTTGAATAACTAGCGGTTCGGCTTTTAATGCTTTTGCATGTGATTTTGAATTAGATTTTTAAGCTTTTAACTGGGTATAAGGGACACGGGGGAAGGAACGCCATCCGGTAAGTTCTTATTCGGCTTTCGCTTTGAGATGCTCGCCGGTGGAAACGCGTTGTCAATAACAGGCACTTTTCTCTTTCAGCCATGAGTCAGCAGGAAGAAAGCCAAAGCACTCCTGCCTTAATCCACGTCCCGGAATTCGTCGGAGATGCGTGTAATACATCACTTAGTATTATTCCAAAAACTAATCTTTTAGAAAGTTATACTCGATTATCCATTAGTTTAGAAGAAAACGGTCTTTTTAAGGTAATTATAATTTGTAAATTCGCCAGGCATTTATGTTTCTGATATAATTATAATTCATTTGTATTAGGGATCTTCAAGATCATCAAGTTCAAGTGCAAATTCAGGTCACCATATGACGTTAGAAGAATTGAGGGCCGTAAATAGATATGCGGAGAGCACCAAAAGTCTGTCCTATTTGCCTCAGGTAATGTTACTCCTCCACCAATGTTTCCCTGCTTTTAACCCTTCGTACTCGAGTGTTTTATAACTTTAAATCGACTTTGTGGTCTTTTGTAACTGCATCTTTTTATTTACAATATTCGATGATAATAATATACATATTTGACTCATCAAATTACAGAAATCAAAATTTACAATTGTCTTTCTTTTCTCTGGTCTTAGTATTTTCGTGTATTCTTCTCCATTTTTGCTTCTTCCCCATTCTTCTGATTATCTTTTTCTTCTCTTTCCTTTATTTTCTCTTTTATACTCTTTATATTCACCTCAGTTATATGCAGCTGCTCTATCTTCCTTTCTATTTCTATTTTTGTTTCTTTGGAGCTCTTCTAAACATCTTTTTTGGCAGCTCTTTTCCTTCTGTTTCCTGTATTTTCATGCATCTGAATGCATCTTGGATCATATAATCACAAAATATCACACCACAATCAATTACAGGTTGTAATATTTATTAAAATTTATTGTTTTCGACATATAAATGTATAAACCGAGATGTTATTATACGTTTGTCTGCTTATAAGTGTTTTGCCGAATTTGACTGTTGGTTCGCGCAAGCGAAAAAGGCCTCGAGTGCAAAGGGTTAATATGTACAAAGAAATTACATCTTCAATAATAAACTACATTTGTAATTGGTCTGTTAAATTTCTTCAAACTCATTCCATTTACATCTCCAAGTTATGATATTTTGATGGGTTGTAATTAATATTAAATAAAAATGTGTCTGTTTTAGGTGCACGAAAGGCAAACGGCGAGAATGAGAACGAGGTCGGAGTGGTTCCTTTCACCCTTAATAGCGCCCGGGCAATTGCTCTATGCAATAGACAGTGATCCCACATCTATTTTCCTTCTCAGGAGCTCCTGCAGTCGATCCTCCGCTGGTAACATCGGTAACAATTTCATACTAAAATTTCACAAAATCAACTCTTTCATTCTCACCTTAACGAAAGGGTTGTCATTGCTTAATATCCCTCGAATAGGGGTGATCAAATGTTACAAAACGAATACTTTTCTGTAAATGGGTGCAAAGATTAAAAACATGAGAAGTCAAGCCTAAATGAAAGAATTTAGGATTTGATCACCTAATGATTACACTCGTAATTTGATCTTCATTATAGATAAAGACAGTGTCCCATTGCTAATTAATTTTTTATAACTCATTGAAGAAATAGCGGTTTAAATTACTTTTTTATAATGTAGATTATCGTTTATTGAAAATGCTTACGAAAAAAGGAGGGACCGGATTGTCAGCGAGTGCGGAGTCCATTCAGAAGCGTCCGAACGTCAGACGGAACAACTCGCGGCACATAACGCATCGCACCTCGAGCAAACGCAATAAGGAGAACGGATCATCGAAGAAGCACAGTCCGTCGTCGTCTTTTAAGAAATCTCACCAGGACAAAATGGAGGGGAAATCCACGAAATACAACAGTCACGAGACGAAGCAAATAAAACTGCCAGAGCAAACGGATTTACTGAAGGACAGCATCATAAACATAAACAGGTTGCTCAAAGAAAGCGGCGGAAACGAAAATCTCATCAACATTTATGGATCTCAAAACGTCAAAGAGAGTTTTAGTAATTTAGGCAATATACAGGATATTAGACTTCTTAAAATGTCCTCTTTAGACGCGATCCGCAAACCGGACACTCTCAGCAGCAAATTTCAGAAAGTGAACAGTCTGGGAAGTTCCAGTTCGGTTGCGGAACCGCATTCGAACGCACAACTTCACAGACAGATGAAAGAGGACGATGTGTCAGAAATGGATGTGACCACATACAACCTCGCCCTCAATTACCAACCTAGAATTTAATTCGTTATAATAAATAATTATTTTGTTTTGGGATCGGCCGTTTTTCTCTTGAGTTTATTTCAGGGAATTTCTCTCAGTATTTCACGCTTGTGTTAAGGCGGTGGTTCCCAAATTTAAACTGTTTCTTCCGGTCTGGCGACCTCATTGTTTTTCTCTGTGTGAACAGACAACTTTCCTCTGGTTTTTAACGGTTAATCATTGTGCAGAAGGGGACCACCGCTTTAATTGCCAAATTTTTTTAGTAAAAGCCAAAACCTGCCTACATCCGGATAGGTGTTAGGAAGACATAAAGGCAATAGTCTTAACTGAGCGCTCTTTGGATTAATTTTGGTTGAAAGAGAATTTATTAAAAGTAATCAGACCTGAAATTGGAAATAGTTCTTTCCGCGCCAAAATCGCACATATTAATGTGGTCAAATATTTGTGGAGATTCTCACCTGAAAAGTTTTCCAATTTAACAATTGTGTTAACAGTTACACTGTTGCCTTTTTGTTTTTACTGTCATTACATAATTTCAGTCATTGAAAATTTGGAAAAGTATTTACTCTGATGAGCGCTTTCTTCAGAAGATCTCAGTTGTTACATTTATCGTGTTTTTAGGAATAAATGTTTACGAAAATTTTTTTATCGTTTGAAGGTTCAGCTTTTATATTATATTAAAATGGCGGAGCCATTATTATTATACGAAAAATATCAGTTTTATTTGGTCATCTTTTATTTCTTTTTATTTTTTAAACGCGGCTCAGGAACAAATGAAATACCAACCATAGTTTTTCATAGATATTTGTTATAAAAATTGGTTTTGTGTAATTTAATGATTTATGAGAGACAGCGATGAGCTGTCAAATAAAAATAACCTTCCAATTACATGTTTTTGTATTACAGTGATAGCATTTACAAATTTTATCGCTTATTCTTTTTGTAAATAACTGCCGTAATGTGAAATACACACAAAGGAAACCTGAAAAAAAAACTACTTATTATTTATTACGTAAAGTATAATAATTTTTTGTAAAGATGCTTTTTAAAAAAATTTTAATTTATTCGTCTGGAGAATGAGGGACCAATTTCTTTTTGCTACTGTGTTTAGCTAAGCTTTCAATTTTCGTTAGTTTTGTGTCGTCTTTGACAGAATTGCATTCCACAAATTGAGAAAGTGCGAGTGCGAACTTTGAGGAAAAATCACTTTTCGTTTTGTATTTCAAATATATTTTTAACGGTCGAATATTTTTTTATTTAAGTATAAAAACGGGTTTTTTATTTACAATGTGGAAATTCGAGGAGTGTCACATCCAGGGAAATTTTGGAAAAATAAATGCAATATCGTTTTCATTATTATAAAATGGAACAGCGCTTTTACATAAAAATAAATATGTTTTGAGGTCGCGCAAATATATTATACGAATTTTTCGGCCAATTTTTGAAATTGTTGGCTTTATACAGTTATAAAAATTTTTCTTATCGTACTCGCACACATTCAGTATGAAGCCCCATTTGGAAACATCTCGGGCGGCTTTTGGGAATTGTCCTTTTACATGCAATTCTCATTTCCAGGCCAAATTATTTTTTTGTAAAAAATTTTTTAAATAAACGATATAAATTTTTTTCACAATTTAAGACAGTTTTGCCAAAGATTTTTTTTGTTTTTTTTTTTTTTTAAAAAGAAGACAAAAAAGAAATTTTTGATATTCCAAAATGTATTTTCATTTTATTTTCAATTGTATTTAATATAAAATATTGTTTTTAAAAATAAATTCAAAATACGATTAACGGTTTGTTGAAATTTATTTTATTCCAAATTTTTTAATATAAGACGTTGAAATGAGGATAAAAAAGGGGTGAAACGTTGATTTGTTTTTTCACTTTATTGTTAGAGAGGATATAAAAGGTGGAGGCGTAAATACTTTTTAGGAATCGGAAAATCTAAATAAATAAACTTAGAAGGATCAAATTGATTTCAAAATACTTTTTGAGATTTTTCGATAGTATTGAATTACAGTTTATTCTGCGACAATTAAAAATTTAAATGTACAATTTTTCTGCATCGCCGTATTTTTCCATCAAAACTCTAAATAATTAACAAAACCACACAATGAAAGACTCATTTCTTTTTCGGGGCGTTTTTGGGGGGTTCCTTCTTGGGCGGAGTTTTACCCCCTTTCCCTTTGGGTAACTCTGGCGGAGGCGGTCTTGGAATTCGCAGCCAGACTTTCACTCCATCGTATATGAACCACTGCAGACCTGTCAGAGTCCCAATCATAAAAATCCTCGTGCCCAGACCACTCCAGAGTCCCCTGAATCCCATTAATTTTATCTGGAAATGAATATAATGTTGAATATTATTGGAAAAAGCTTGAAAGGTGTCTTGTACTGACCATTTGCAAAGCGGTGCAGCCTTTATCTTGATTCATCTTCGACACCAGAGTGTCTGCAGGGTGGGAAACAATCGCACAGAAAACTCCAGCTATGTAACCGGCAGCGAAAGTGACAGCCAATTGTTCCTCGTATGTGCACACATCTCTGGGTTTCTGTACCACGTGCTGATAAAGAAGTTCTATTGTCCTTTCGAAGCAAGCGAATTTCATCATCGTGTACGGTATCTGACGCAGCCAAAGAGGCACGAGAGACTTATAAAAAGCGCCAACGCCTTCTTCGCCCATCATTTTTGGAATGCATTCTCTTAAGGTTCTCCCATATTCTAAAAAAAAGTATGCGTTGAGAATTTTTAAATAGAATTTCATTCATAAGATTGCATTCGACCATAAATAAAATTCAAAAAGAACCTAAACAGTTATTAACTCATTTCAAAAATTAGTTATGTGAAAAGCTAACCTTCTGTGGTTTGAATTTTAACTTTACAAGCTTCCATAGGGCTTAAGGCAATGTCAGCTATGAATTCAGCGGAAGCACTCGCAGCCAAATAAATGAAAGTTCTATAAGCAAATGCATCTTCGGGGCTAAAAAACTTTGAGTACTCTATTTTAAAGTACTCGTAAAAGGCGAATTTACAAGAACCCTGCATCGAATAACCTATGAGTGTTGGTAACCATCCTCTTACCAGCCTAAAAAAGAATAACATTCGGTGTAATGACTAAAATAAGAACAAATCGGTTGTGTTCACTCATTCAAAGACCTCACCCCTTTGCACCTTCTTCCTGTATAGTCGTTCTGATCCCTCCGAAAATTCCTCGGTATTTATCGGGATTGGTTTGCATCCTACATTTGACCACATCGAGTGGGGTTACGAGGAAATGGGTTATCCCGCAGGACATCGCCCCCCCGATGGCGCAATACAGAAAGTATTTGAGAGATCCGAATTCACAGCTGTCTGTCGGAGGGGGTGGTTTTCCCTTTGCTCCACCCTTGGGCGGTGGCGGCTTTTTCTTGTCTTCTGCGCACTCCGCTCTGAGGAAAGGGCTTCGAAAGGGGTTTTGTTTTGATGCTTCGAGTAGCGTTTCCCACATGCTGAAATCCTAGCGATCGGCTCAGGAATATTCACAACTATGGCTGCTTTTTCCAATATTATATATCAGATCAAAAACTATAAAATTTTTAGGTTTTTTGTAAAGTTTTATACGGCATATTTAGGTTTTAGATAGAATAATTAAAGGTCCGGTAAAATTAAAACTTTTTTTTTGTTTTTATTTCTTTAAAAACAAAACATCGAAAACATTAAAATAATAAAGGACAAATGAAGGCGATTTGATACTTTTTGTTTTTGAATGAATCTCGAGACTTAAGTGGCTTTTTAAGTATACATTTGGAATAAGTTTATTATGAGGTTAGAAATCATAAAAGAGAGTAGATATCAATATGCACTGTAAAATTACAATACTCAGTACATTTACTGTAATCCTGAATTTTGTTTATGTATCTCAATCATTAAAAATATGAGATTTTTCAAAATAAATTAAAATTTTTTACTTTAAATTTTGGCGGGAAAAATTTTCGACTGAGGAATGCAACGGTTTATTTGCTTTGCTACAGATTAAATAAATTTCTTAATTGTGAAAATAAGTTTATTTTTATCTTACAAAGCAAACTCATAGAATTAATAATATTCAAAGTAAGGAATTATACTCAAAAATACGTGAATTTATTTTGTTTTGAATGAATGGAATTAAACGCACTAGAAGGCGGTGCGTAATAATTAAATGGTGTTTGATATGATTTCAAACAATTCTCAACATATTATTTATCTTAAAAGATGATAACGATTAAACATTTCACGGTTTTTTTATTATTTTATGTGTCTATAAAAGAATTTTAATCAGTCTAAATGATTTGAATAATTGAATTCTGTGTAAGTTAAACTTATAATAGTGAATTATGAAGTTTTTGAAAGCTTCCACAAACTGTTTGATTATTTATGAAGCCAGATTTGGTTAATGGAAGTTGAGATAACAATCGAAGCCTATTTCTTCACATGATTAGGGCTTTGCATTCAAGCTTTGCACTTTTATGAATAAGTTATGTTTAAGAGAACACCTTTGATTAATATTTGACTTTTTTGTTTTCCAGAGTATGGGTAAAGCTGATGCTGAGCTCATAGACTCACAGACTGAAGCTAGCAAAGTGTTAGAGGCTGCCTTGCAACAAATGGACGGATTTATTAGTGGTAAGTCACAAGGGAATCTCACATCTCATTTATAAAATATTTTCACTGAGGGTTAATCTAATATAAAAGTTTCTGATATTTATTAAACTATGGTTATAAGTGGTGTTATGATTTGGTGTCCCACTGTAATGGTTTGGCTGACATTCATGTTTCATAACTTATTATAAAATAATATTAAAATTGGTGATGTTAGTTACAAGGTATAACTATGGTGTTACAAGAAAAGTTTGAATTCATTGTTAAAAATGAGAATGAGAGAATTCATTGAGAAAAATTAGAATCACAAAGTAAAAAATTATATTAACCAATTATTAGATTCTGTATGAATAAATTAAAAACAGGAGTTTATGACTTTTAATTTAAAATTTGAAAATGAATTTTTTTTAATCTATAATTTTATATAAATTAGTCGAATGACACACAAAGGAATAGTTTTAATTTTTTTATTTTAATGTTTATGTATAATTTTATTTATATTATTTTATTATCATTTTATATTTACTCACAAGTTATATTTACTTTACTTATATACCAGTTATACATACAAAGTTATATTTACATTGGGAAGACATAAAATACTGTAGAAAATAAGTTTGGTTCAAAACAAAGTAATTTAAATTATGAATGATTTTCTCTAAATTGTATTAAAATTTAACTGTAAACAAATAACAAAACACTTTTTTTTTAAACTTGAACAAATATTATGAGTGCATTTTGAAATTTGACTTTGTGTTGCATCTTCAGAGGTGGTTAGATAATATTAATTAGTATTAAAACCATAAAAACATTCAATTAAAATTTTTTTCATTGAAGTTTCTGCTTCACCATTCACTGATGAACAGATTATCCAATTTTGTAATGCACTGATTGATAGGTTACTTAATTTTATGAAATTTATTTCCGTTGTATCGCTTCGTCGGAAATACAAAGGGCCATACAACAAGTCTAATTAATTTGCAATACAATAAATACTTTATTTTGCCCTCAGGCATTAAAGATACAAATTTTTTTTTATAAAATGTGTAAAAATTTTAAATTGATTAACTTGTATTTTGTCTTCTGCTATGCGAGAGGGAGCATGTCCAATGAATGACTAGGAAATGACTAAAGTCTTGTATAAGTTAATAAATAAATAACAGTAGTAATGAATGACAATTAAAACACGAAGTATTAGAGTTAAATGACAGATAAATAATTACTGATAGATAACAATTAACGGTTAGGAATAAGTCATAGTAATAAATAAGTAAAAAAATTACAGGGTTATTGACGGTGAGAACAGGAGACATATAAAAATAAATAAATAAAGATAGAGAGTGTAATAAATAAACAGAAGTAGATAATAAACAGAAAATATATAGTAAATAATAAACAGATAATAAACAGAGAACGGAAAATAAGGAATAAAGAATAAGTAACCATAATTAGGATAACTAATTAAAAATTTACACATAATTAACAAAAAATAAGCAATGAGTAATAGATACTAGTAAACACGTAAGTATATTGATGGAACATAGAATAGAATTTATTCGCATAATAGAAAGCTTCTGACTGTTAAAGCTTGAGCCACAAATAAGAACAAATTAATTAAAATTCGCCTGTCGTTATTCTAAGTCTAATTAATTTAGGTTTAGGATTTTTTAAATAATTGGGGAGCTACAAGTGGTGGTGATTAGGAAGCCCGGAACGCTTTTATCAATGACTCTTATGCGCATGCGCTCAATCAGGGGATGGGCATTAAACCTCTCTCTTGTCAGTGCTGAATACGGTATGAAACTGCCAGTTCGAACGGGGGAATACAGTACAGTATTTCATTTCGTGATTCTATATACAGCTTAGAAAATTTTGCAAAATGTAAATTTTTTCAAAAAATAATTTCCTCAGTTATTCACGAAAGGTCGAACAGATAGTTTTTATTTATAAGTTTCGATTGAAATTTACCATTTTTAAAGTGAAATAAATATATTTTTGTGCTATTGATTGCGGTTTCTATAAGGAGAATGCTTTTCTAAAATGTCTTTCTAGATAAAAATTTTTATACGATCCTTCGAGTGATTTTATAAATATACTTTTTTTAAATTTTGAGGGTTTTAACAACGATAGTTTTCACAACAGATGGCTTTCGTTCGAATACTCTTGAATTTCAGCATATAAACATTTTCCAATTAGTCTAAAATTTAGAATTTAAAAAATTTTGGGTGCTCCATAAAATATTATTAAAAAAAAAGCTGTTACTAAAATTCTTAATAAATAATAAGTCGTTTTTAAAAAGCAAATTACCTCCTGAAGATTAATTTAAGCATTTTTACAGTTTTTCATTTAAATTTTCTCCAAATGGGGAAATCACTAAAACAAATGGGCCACCTGTTGTTGGCTTTGACGCCCCGTAAGAATTATTAAAACGGTAAAAACCGTTTATTTTTATTTATTTACCGTTTTTATTAGTGAATTCCATTTTTATAGTTCGTTTTTTGAAATTTTGATTATCCTGAAATGATACAAAACTTTTTGTCAAAATAAGTAAATTTCTTTTTGCGAAATATATTTTCTTTCTCCGTATAAAATCATAAAATATTTATTTTTTCATCATTTACTTCCCAAAGGGTATAATGTTGGTTTATTTATTTATTTATATAACTCAAAGCAGAGTACAGTATTGATTATGAATTGTGCGTTTATAGTTTCCTTCTGTTTACATAAATAGACCACTCTTTTTAATTTAGGTTTTTAAATAAGTTTCCCTTTTGAATTTTTAATGAATTTTGTCAATTCAACGTATTAATTTATAGGTTTTAAATGCATTAAACAGTCTGATTATCTGTCGAACGATATGAAATGACATCGCAAATGACTGAGAGAAGTAAATGTGTACGGGGAAAAATTCAGCCACCTGTTGCCTTATTTCATTTACTACCTGCCAAGTTTGTTTCTTTGTAAAGTTTTAGGGATTACATTAAATGTACAACTTTGTATTTTTTCTCTTTTTTTTCTCGTATTTGGTAGCATTGGGTCACGCTGAATACTTTTCCATCTTTTTATTAAAGGCAGAAAATGAAAAGTTGCAGTTAAAGATGACAATTCAGCTCCTAAAGGTGATATGTTTGAATAACTTTGCAGACACAAATCGGAGTTATGTTTCAAATGCCTAAGCTTATTGTATTACATCTATTCATTTCGACCAATATTTACCGGTGGTGTAATTTGCCTCAAAAAGACAAAAGGAAATTGGTGAATTAATAAAGAAAACTGAATACAGAAATTAAAAAGTTGTTGTACATCGATCAGTGCTTTGATATAAAATTAATAGTTTGAATGACCCAATGGTGGTGTGTTAATTTGTGTTCAGCTCCCCTAAATTCACCAGAAGATGCCCAACCTGGCTTTTCAAAGGGTAAGCTTTACTAAATGTGGTCAAATGTAAAACCCAATCGAAGCATTTTTTTTTTGTTAGAATAATTTTCCTCACAATGAGATATTTTCTAATTGGCAGATTCATATGTGAACATTTGTCTGTGTATTATTTCAGGCGTAAAACTGGATACCGGAGACATTCCGCCGTTGTCTTCCGGCTCGAGAGCCCTATCCGAAATTGCGGAAGAATTATCAAAAGCAATTTCCGAGTCTTCCTACCTGCCTTCCCTTCCAAATTCCAATGTGGCCTTAGTTTTACAGAAGTGGATCAACCAAACTTCAAACGTGAGTTCCATTCATTTTCATCTTTTCACTTAACTGAGTGTAATATTTTACTTCAATTTTCTGTGGCGCGAGCTAACATAAAACGCAAATTCCTTTTCCAACCCTGATTTTCCAACCCCCGAGTTTGCATTGTGAATAATTATTATAATTATAAAATGCTACTCTTTTCCCGGTTTAAAATACTTCCCGAAAGGCTTTTTATATTGTAAATTATAAATATTACTACACTCTTTATAAGTCGATACAGAAATTAATTACATTATTATTATATTTAATATTATCGAATTACTATTTATGAATTATTGGGATTAATTGAATTATTTTACTCCCTTAACTCAATAGGGGACCAAAAGTAATGAAGAAAAATTTGCTACTGTATATAAAGAATACTATAAATATAAAATAAATATACTTAACGCTGTACTTAAAAAAAAGTAACTTCTTTTAAGACAACCTTGAAGTGCAGGGCTTCTTAAACTATGGGTCGATTATTATCTTATTATTATTATAGTTATCTAATTAACTCAGTGGTTTCCAATCTGTGGGGCGCGAGACTATTGCAAGGGGGGCGTGTAACTGTTTCCAAAATATAATTTTCGAATACAAACCAAAAATACGTATTCTTTTTTTGTTCTCTTATTATATTTCTTATATTAAATCTATTATATCAATATTTTTACATAATATTGTATATTACTTTGTTTATTTATTAAATAAATTATAATATCAGTTGAGTATTTATGAAATTTGATTTTTGGATAAATTAATGGGACGCAGCAATTTTTTTTTAAAAAAAAGGGAGCGCCGGTACAAAAAGGTTGGGAACCGCTGAATTAATTATTAAATTTATTATCTTAAAATATCGCAAAATTCTGAGAGAGATTTTAATGTCAAATATTTACAGTATATATGTCAAATGTTTCAAAACGAATTCTAAAATTATTTTCTTTTGTATGTTTATATGTATATTGTTACCTAATATATAAATCATCAAAATTTAATTTATTTTGTATGGGATAGTGAATGACAAAATTTTAAGAAGCCCTGTTCATCAGGGATATTTACATCAGTGCACCAGTAAAATTACAGTATATATATTTGTTTGAGTAAAAATTAAAAGGTTCGTTAAATGTATAATTGCAAATTGTAAAAATGAGTAAAAAATTGATTTACAATTGTAAAACCCGAGTAGAGAAAACTCAAAAGTTTTATCAGTGCCATACTGAGACGTTGTATTGAATTAAGAAGAAAATTGTTTCCCCACAGGCGGACTCTAGGGAAATTCACCAATTTGGTATTGTTTAATTGGGAAAAATCGGAATTGAATCGGGCCATGGGCATTCCGAGTCCGAATGAAAAAGAAAAAAACCTAAACGGCTCAAGAAGAATCACTCATTCTAAAAATAGTTTGGATTTTAAAAGAAACTGTTGCCCCCTTTTATAATTGAAACTGTTCACTCGCCTCACTTTCTCTTCGCTTTCAATGAGTGTCTTCCCTCGGGAGCGAACGTTTCTCGACGTCCAGTGTACATCTTTCATTTAAATATTCCACTGACACACGCCCTAAACGCTATCATGCTTGTGTTCAATCTTGTGTGCTCAGTAAGCTGTTTCTTCCTTCGAAGTCGCGTCTGTCTTTTTTCGGTGGCCAATTTCCCAATTCGGTGCGTGAAAAGTGCTCGTGGAATTTTAAAATTAAACGGGTGTTGGGCTTTAATTTCCCCCTGGAAATTCACCGAAAGGGTTAATACGATCGAAAATTTCGCCATTTTAAGACTCTTCGGAAATAATTTAACGCTGTGAAATAATATTTAAAATTTATATGACAGTAATAAATTCGGTAATTAACTCTTGTGACGAGAATTTTGATGCGGAGTTTTCCAGATTAAATTTCAAAAATTAGTTTTCTAATAAGTGGTTTTGAAATCGATGTCTTAATTTTGAAAAATCGACAGAGCTTTTTCAGAAACGGTTTTTTATTCATTTATAAAAAAGTCTGTGATTTTTTTTTTTTTTTTGAATAAAAATAAATCACCGGCGTTGGAGTCTCGTAAAATGTTGAAAATAATTGACCCTAAAACATATCCATAAAATAAAGAAAATAGTAAAATCCAAAACTAAAATTACACGAGTGAAATCTCTTTCTTTCAGTTTTGAACTCTCTTTCGTAGTTTTTTCGGTATATTTTGTATTCGAATGGGAATTGTCGATTGTACTGAAAATTCTGGAATTAAGTTGTGTTTGAAATTGGGAAGGGTTGCATTTTATTTGGGATTGGTGACTTCTCTTTATTCAGAGTAATATTTATGAGAGACTGAATCGTTCGCATTTCAGCCCTTCGAATATTCCTTTGAACTGCGTCGCCACATTTGACGGAATTTGTTGACTTTAATTTAAAGAAATCGTAGTCGATTAAATGGGTAAAGTGGGTGGTTGTAGGCGGGTATAATAAAGAATGCGATATGTAGAAGATGACGAGTCGAGTGGGGAAGCAAAAAGGTCGAAAACTTTCCCAGAAGTGAAAGAGGGAGAAAGCTCGAGAGGGTTCAAAATCGTCAGGATAACTTTCACAAAAAGGGATCGGGTTATTAGGAAAGCTCGTTGTCATTGGAAACACTAATTAAAAGTGGCGCTTTGTAGTCAGCCTTGCAGTCCGCTTTTTAAAGGTCCGGCTTAATTGTCGCATCACTCGAAGGAGTCCAATTAACGCTTGAAATGGCCACTTATTAGGGGCCTAATGAGTAATTCACGGCGCAAAGGTCTCTTTCCTCTTTCGGCACCTAACCCTTTCGCTCTCGTGTGCAGACAGACCGAAAAGAACAGAGCATGCGCCTCTCATAAATCAAGTGTTACTCCCACGGAAGTGGGAGTAAATCATGTCGCACCACCACACTTCGTATGAATAATTATTCAATCCTTAACGTCGCCGAACAGTTTCCGGCCGCCCTCTCAACATTACTTTCTTAACACGAAAAAAGTCATTTCTCGGTATAACACTAACGGGTGAAATGCTCGAGGCGAAAAAACGCGGCAACGTGGCCTCCGTCATCGCCACTTTGGAAAAAGGACAACAGAACAGTTTTCAAGTGAACAAAAGTGATTATTTCACGGGGAGTTTAAAAAAAGAACCGAATTTGAGTTTAGGTAAGTGGAGAATTTTATTAATTGAGGGTTTTTTTATGGGGACTTATTATCCATAACGAGGATTTTTATTTTAAAATTCAAATGTAAACAAGGGTCAGACATTCGGGTCAGTAACCCCTAATTTTTTTCTAACAGCTAAAAAAAAACAAAAAAGTTTAATTTGGTTTCTTTTTCTGTTGTGCGCGAGAAATGTGTGAAATTTTTTAGACACTTTCAGTTGATATCTGTCGCCGAAAGAGAAAGGTGAGATCGGCCTTTGCTGTTGGTTTCAGGTTTCAGGTTTCCAATGGCAAAGGCTCGAACCAAATCGCCTCACTTTTCCGACGGTTACCAAACCCATTGTATCCTCTCGTGCATGTCATAGACAAATCTACTCTTCCGGAAAGAAGATTATGGTTCTTTTAAGAAGAACAATCAAAAAGGGGAGGGCAATCAAATTGAGTTTGGAATTTCTGTTAAGGGTTTTAAGGGTTCGCGAAAGGGGGTGAAGAATAGGGTTGGGACTGAAGTCCCCGGAAATTTTGTAACCGCTCTGCGTCTTTTTAGAAAATAGCAAAGCGCAGCTGAGAAAGGAAAACGAAACGGATTCGGAAAAGGAGCACGGGGATGAATTGGAAGAAATAAACAATTCCTCATTGAATACTATCAGAGAGGAAAAGGAAACCGGAAGTGAGACCTCCGGTAAAAAAGCTTCAGGTAATAATAGTTAAGGTTCGCCTTTTGTTTCCCCGAAAGCGGTCGGCTTTTTAAAAAATTCATTTGAGGGAAAGGGTTAAGTTTGAACTCCGGTTAATAATAAAAAGATTTGAAATTAATTCTGAGAAATGACCGGAAATGAGTCCGATACTGTATTTCGTAATTCCGAATTGGATTTTATCGATCGATTGTGTAAAGTTTTTTCGCAAAATGCTTTTGAGCGATGGCAAAAGTTAAAAGTCCGATAATTCCATTGAAAAGCGCTTCGAGAATGGATATTAATAAAAAGCTTAAAAGCGTATGTGTGTGTGCGTAAACTAAGGGAAACGGCTCAAAAATAAATCGGTTTACAAATTCTCTCCGCTTTTTTGAGCCGTAAAAACCGTTTAAAAAGGCGACGGTTTAATGGGCGCATTCGCTATTGCTTATTTTAGGTGGCGACGATTCCAGTTTGGAGGAATCCACGGTGAAACAGACCTGGTCGGGATCTTTCTCCCCCGGGATTCTCGGCTCCGGCTCGGATTTTTCATCATCGGAGGATGACTACGAGGAGGAAGCGATCGATAAGCGGGAAGGGACAGACAGAAGGGCTCACAACAGCAAAAGGAATTCAATAACAAAAGACTGCAATTCGGATTTCCATTGGGTCATATCGGAGAAACACCTCAAATCCAAACCTTTGTTCGATACGGGTCAGCCCGGGAAAGGCGACCCCCAAACCGGGAAATACTTCGAAGAGCGATGCAGGAAAAATTCAGCAGGAAATCCTTTCTATTCGATGGATCGCGATTGCAAATCTTTCGAGTATTCGAGTTTGGATTCGAATGCAGAACACCCCGTTCAGCTCCGTCTTCCTCCCCAAAGTCCCGGAAGTCTGGACAGGAAACGGCTCACCAAATCCCGGTTGGAGAGAGATCAGAAGAGTAAGTCTTCGATCATCAGCAGAAGTCCGCAGTCGCCCAGAAAAGCTCTCGCGAGGTCTTTCGTGGAAGAGATAAACCTCGCGGCGTTTCCCGAATCGAAGAAAAGCGAATACAGCGATCCTCGGGAGGATTGGCAGCAGTGCTTCAGCGAAGACAACGAGAGGTATTGTCAGCATTACAGAAGTGGTCACAACGGGCATGGGTGCTGCGTCGATCACTGCGGATTTCACCATCACCACCATCAGATCTATCAGCCTTTCTGCAAAAGCTTTTACGGGAGCTGCGAAAGCCTTCCGGAAAAGGCGAGCAGGAAAAGCAGTTTTGGAAGTCAGAGGAGTCTTTACGAGGAGAGGGGGCCCAGGAAAGGAGTTTGGCAGGACATTCAGCCGAGAGTGGTTTACGGGAGTAGTGAATATTTGCCCTATCATTGTCAGCACGAGAGAGAAAAGTCTTGTTGTTGGCGTTCTTCAGGAAAGATTGCTCAGGTGTAATAATGGATAACAGTCTTTTTTTGGCTTTTTTTATTAATATAACTTTCTCCGTAATCTTTTTCTTAATTTTGCAATGGATGCCTAGAGATTTATAAGCATGTTTAATTTAATTCTGTTAAAATTGCAACATATACAGTTTATAAAAATTATTAAATATTAACCCTTTGCGGTCGTATGTGTACTCTCAGCCACCACAGCAAGGAACTGTACGAATATATACGAATCTTATACTGTATGCATTCCTATATCAGTTTATACTTTTCCTCAATTTCTGTTAAACCCTTTCATCAACTAATACAATTGGAGATAACAAAATTTAATCTAAACAAAAGTTGTGTACATTGTATAAATCCAAAGAATATTTTCTAAATTGTATTTAGGAGTAATTAGAGATTCTCTCCTCTTAAAATATGACTAAATATTACTGAATATTATGTATATGTATCCCTGCTCTTTCCAAACAAATTAATTCCCACCAATAAATACCCATCCCCAAATTTTATACCACCGCAAAGGGTTAATTTATACTCTTAGACTTGCATAACTTAGCTTAACTTTTATTTATAATAAAGCACTAAGATTTGCAAACACTTTAGAAATTAAACGAACAGAAGTTTTATCCAAAAGTGCGCATTAATATTATTATCAGTATAAGTTTTTATATTTGAGTATATAATGAAGCTGTATTTAATTCAGGTGTTGCCCTTCTGCAATACTTTTCTTTCCAATATTAACAGATTTCGATCATTATTCTGAAGTACAAGAAAAAACTTCACCGGGTTTTTGAGGTTTAAATGGTACTAAGTTTGTACTGGTACTTTGTTTGATGTATAATATTTTCGATATATTTTCTGCTTTCTCTGTCATTTGTCCCTTTTGTTGTAAAGTTTTGATAGGGAAATTGTGTTTGCTCGCGCCTCAGTTTTTCATTTGTTGAGTTCCACCAATGAAAAACTGACCGTCGCTTTGTTAACCCGTTGAAATTCACTGACGATCTTTCATTTAATTATCAGAGTGGACCAGAACTCGAGGAAAAGCTCATCCGGTTGGAAAATGACAAAGAGTCGCTTCAGCTCCAGGTTTCCGTTCTCACGGAACAGGTGGAAGCACAGAACGAAAAAATCTTGGATTTGCAGCAGAGTTTAGACGACAAAAAGCAACAGCTGACGAACACCGAAGACCTCCTGCAAAGAGTGAGTCAATTCCTTTTTCTTTCTTCTTTGGATAGTGGAGACAAAGGGTGCAAGGGAATTCAACTCGGGGGTAACATTTTTTTTTATTCCTTTAACTTTTGACTAATTTAAAATTATTAATAGTTTTTTTTATTCATATATTTGACATATTTTAACAATAAAATTTATAAATTTTTTTCAACAAATCATTATCTTAATTTACATAATATTATAATGGAAACTTTACAACCATAATCATCTGTGTCACATTAAGAATTTTAATTTTTTTTCTAATAACTACAGTATAAACAATATTTCGCAAATATATACTGGCATTGCGCTAATAATTTTAATACCATAATAATACAAATAAAATTACAAAAGATGTGTAACCAGCAATCAGCTAATTAACATATTACAATTAGCAAGAAATTATTCAATTATATAACATAGAAATAAATACAAATAAATTAATATTATATATGTTATTATATATTATATTACTTGTTTGTGTGCTCTGTCCTGGAGCTTAGCATAATTTTATATAATAATATAATTACTTTATAATTTTACCGTTAAATCGATCACTTTATTCTGTCATAAGATATACATCGGCATTAAAAAAAAAGACACACATGACAAAATAATGGTATTATTTGACAGGAAATTCTAACGAG
>JAQIBA010000333.1:0-23696 GCA_028293925.1 Brueelia nebulosa | reverse complement strand
CCTTCTTTTCTCTTATCAATTTGAATCTATTCACAACTATTTTGACTCCGTCTTAATATGAATTCCCGTGATTTTTTTTTTTGAAAATATACTCGAGAACTTAAACTTCAGCTTCAGTTTTTCAATGTCAGTGGAAAATACTGATTTAAATATATATTTTTGAATCTGCGGTGATATATTGGGTAAATTTTTAAATACAGTAGCGTTCAAAATTATTTTTACAATACAAAAGTTTGTTTTTCCACCCGTAAGAGTTATTTAAGTGAGTGAAATTTCATTGGCTTTCATTAAAATGCTTTACAACAGTTCTCATATTTATAAATATAATATTAATTAAATGACAGAAGAAACAAAGAGTTTATCTTTAGAATTATAGAATAGAACTGAGTAAGAGTATTAAAGAAAAAGCAGAAGACAAATAAGAATGTTATGTTTTGTATATTTTTAATAGTATTGATAACTAAAATACAATATAATAAATAATAAAATGCAGTACAATCCTATACAATACAAAATACAAAATCTTATACTAATACAATCCTAAATAATAAAATCTTATAGTAAAATAATTAACTGAAAAACTATGTAATTTTGTATTGTCAAAATACTTTTGAGTGCTACTGTATATCGGAGGAAATTGGATATGAACATAAAAGCATAAACAACTCTGAAGAAAAAGGAATACATAAAAATAGTATAATTTTACAAAAAGACAATGCTGACTCAATAAAATCCAGACAAAGAAAGGGTAACTAATAGATCCTGTGTACAGATGACCAAGAACAAAATGACAAAATCCGAAGCAGTTTTCATCAGGACATGGGTTTGAGTGAAGACAGTTTTTGCTATACGATCGCAGGACAGTAAGACACGGTCGTGGTCTCTCGTACGGCCTGCTATTGACCCAAAACCCTCGAAAGATGGTCTTTACACTGACAATCTCGATAACTTCCCCATAAGGACTTGTTAACTCGGACGGGAAACCCACGCGGGAACATAAATTTCAAATGAAAAGCCTACACGAGCCGTTTACTCTCTCTCTCTCTCTCTCTGCGACCGAACAAATAAATAAATAAAGAAATACATAAATATATAAAAAAGCGTCCATCAAATAAAAAAAAAATTTGTTTATTTCTCCGCGTGACGGACATTATCAGATACAGATTGATGACAATCTCTCTCGATATATTCTCATAACGCCCACCGCGACATACTTATTCGAAAAGGGTAAATCTCTGGAAATGAATTTTATAAATTATACCGGAAACCGAGATAATATTGACGGAGTGTTTCATCTGTAGGAAAGATGAATGGTAGCCTCTGTCTGTTGGCGAGTACAGTATAAAAGTGGGGAACGGGAGCTCATATTCAGACAGAAGCTTATTATTTACAATCTGCGAATAAGAAGAAGGGTGTTAACGGCCGGTGGGGCCACCGTAAGAGCTTCCTCCTCATTTAGACCGGAGTTAATAAAATGAATGACTCTTTGAAAAAGTTTCCCGGAGAAATGTAATACAGCCATAAATTCAAAATGTTTTGTAATTCTCTTCAAGACGGCTAAAAACGAAATTTACTGCACCACATTTTCCAACTCTGGCTCCCACGTCTCACCCCTCTCCCTCCCCCCCTCCCCTCCGCCTCAAGTTCAGACTTTTACGGCTCCCAAAGCAACCTCTCGAGTTATTCGGGACAAAATAATAATCGTTGAAAGCGCACACGGAGATTTTTCTCAGTCCGAGGGAAAACTTTCGGTGAAAAATTGAGCCGACGTCTGGAAAACTTTAATTTGGATGTCATTATTTGCTAATTTTTCAATTTTTCGACTTTTCGATTCTCTCTCCCCCCCTCCCCTCCCCTCCCCACTCCTCCCTGGGCCTTTTCGGACCACGTCCCTTGTAAATTCATCAACGGACAAGTAAATTGCTCGACGAGAAAGTTGAAACATTCGAGCATTAATTAAATTTTAAAATAAAAAATCGACGGCGTCCATTTTGGAAAATTTATTTTTTTGTATTTTTTCTTGGGAGGATGTAAAAGGCATGGGGGAGGCGAAGCGGGTGGGGGGGAGGTTTATTTTGAAATGCCATTTCGGTGTGGTCCGAATTATTTTGACATTAACTATAAATCGGGGTCAGGGGGTATTGTGATTAAGATTAAACAAATTCAAGGTTTTCGGATAATTGCCGCTTTTAGTTTTTAAATTCGGGCGAAAGAGGGGGAAAATAATGAGAAAAATGGGAATTCCTTCTTAATTTGAAGTGTGGCCTTAGGAGAACAGCCTTTGAAGTTCATGCCTTTGTCTGTCGATATTTTTAGGGATTTAACTTTTTTGTTGAAATTATTATCTAAAGAATCTATATGGAGAAGAAAACTTAAAGCAGGAGAGTAGAAACGAAATTAAAACAAATAGCAGACATAAATAATAATTGTATAAAAAGTAGGAGAAGAAAAATAGACAGAGGAGTATTAAAAACAAAGAAAAGATTGGGAGAAACTTTTATGGGAAAAGGAAAAAGAGAAAGAAACACATGTAAAAGAACTAAAATGTAAAAAAATAAATGAATAAATAAACAAACAGTGACACATCACCGGTATTTTTACTATACTAATTTTAATATATTTTATTATATTAAATTTAACATTCTACCAATACAATTACTTAATATTTTACCTATATAAAATTATACTAGTTTTACTATATTAATTTTAACTTTTTACCTATATAATTATTTAATAATTTATTTAATTTTATTTAATTTAATAATTATTTAATAAAACTATACTAATTTTATCATACTAACTTTAATATTTTACTCTGTTTACCATTTTAACCCTTTAACCTCGTGGTATATAGGTTATTTATTTTATTTATTAAATTTTGATTTATTTATAATTACCCAGATTTATTGTCTCACATATTTGAAAACTTTATATGTATAATGTATACAGTATAACAATTTAAAAAAAAGTATAATTGAAGACTACTGATGGGCCACTCATTAGGAAAATTAAACTGTAGCCATCAACTCGAATGCCTAAAGTGGGCAATATAGAGTAATATGTTATATTATATTATAACTAAAAAGTAAAAATAGAACAATATTGTATAATTGGAGAGGATCCAGAAACAAAGATGGAATCAAATGATGATCAATGGGTGAAGAGAACGGGGAAGAAAAGAGGTACTAAGACTCGAGAAAATTTTAGAACTAATGTTAGAACTTAAATTTAGAACTAAATTACTCATACATAGAAGTTATAGTATATGGAATTATATACAGAATAGAACATATAGAATAGAATTATAAGTAGTAATAGAACTAAAATTGGTTCTAAACTAATTTTAGAACGGATAGACTTTGGATTGACTTTCACAATCATTTCTTCAATCACCCTAATCACCACTTCATGTCACCATCCTGCTGATTAGGGTTACTATATTTATTTATGATAATAAATCCGAAAGTTCTCTCAGGCACCGTCTCCTGACACCCGAATGTATCTCACAGGTGAAAGGCAGATTTTTGCAACTGATCTGAATTTGCATCTGCTCCGATTTTAAAAATGTTCTCAGTTCAGTTTTTTTTTTTGCATTTTTGGCCACTCTCTCACCTGCTCTCAATCATTAACATCCGTCGATCCATTCAGAAACATTCTCCCTCGGGTGGTTTTCGACTACTAATCAACTCTTTGAAAATATTTAGTATTCCTCAGAAAAATAACCGCGCCATTAAGAAATGTCAAATAGTGATTTCAAAGAGAATAAACTGCGAAGACCTTAACAAACGGTCGCTCGTTAAAACTTATTCCAATCTCCATATGGGAAATGGGCATTCTTCGAGAAAGAAATAAGCAAAAGCTCAGCAACAACCCCGTCTTTGTTTCGGACGATGCCATTGTTCGCTCAGGATGTTTCCCTCTATTGACCTTTCCTCAAACACGGGACCCACATTACTTTTTACGGCGGTGAAGCTTATTAAAACATTGAACGATTTGCTGATTGTATTACTGCTAACGGGTGGAAGGGGGGGGGGCTCAAGCCCAAACGCATTTCGTGAGGAAGTGGACGGGTTTACGAGGCGGAGTGGGGTGTTTTTAATTGCAAATTTCTTAGTTTAAAATTCATTCAGTTGTGGAAACTTCCGGCAGCCATCTTTGGAACCCGTGTAAAATTTAAAGATTGCCCCGAGTTTGGGATAAATATTTTAAGGGCCGGCCGGGGAAGTTGTTCATTATCCGGGAAGCGGCGGTTGCGGGTCAGTTTTCCGCGGAGGGGGAGGGGGGGGAAACTTTCCGAAAGAATTTACGATCTTAATAAGCCCTTTGAAATCGCTACACGATGAAACGGACGAGAAGCGATGACTCTCAAGGAAGACCGCAAGCTCCCCTTTTCGTTAATTTTGAAAGAGTTTGCTGTAATGTGGTCTGCGCCCCCAATTCAGAGCCACTTGAACGTGAGCCTTCCATTTAATCGGTATATTTTTCCTATCGAAAACGCGGCTTATCTAAGGCGTCCCATTGAGGAGAGAGAGAGAGAGAGAGAGTTGGAAACTTTATCGCCGGGATTAGGTTACTCCGAGTATCACACTCTGAAATGAAGTCTTTATTGTGGAGCATCAGGGGATTTATCCAGTATAAGACATGATGGAGTCGTGTGAAGGATTTGGGAAATTTTCGCCCAATCATGGAATCGAGTTTCCATACAGTATGTTTGATGTATCTCCACTCGGGATTAATCATTTAACACGGTTTGAAAACATAAAGCAATTTATCAAATCTTAAAGATGTTTTTTTATTATTTTTTTTTCATAAATAATCTTTCATATATTCATCGGTAATAGTATGAAATTTAGTAAGATTTCAGTAGCTGAGTTGATTTATTTCATGATTTTTCGGTACGAATTTTTTATACATTTTGGATTTATTTCTGTATTGGTTTATGTGTTATTATTTTTCGTACATATCGCTAACTTATAATTTTATATTTATTTTATTTAATTTATTGACAATTTTTATTATGATATCTATTTAATATATGTTATTTACTGTTTTACTTACCTATCTTATTACTTTAAAAGCTGATCTGATGCCTGTTTTTCTTTTGTATATAATTTATAACTTTGTAAAAAATTTGTTTTGTTGTCAAAAAATGTGTTTTTAAAAAAAGAAAAAATTTTTGTATACTCCCTTAATGCCCTCGGGCGAAATAAGGGTAAATTATTATATTATATTATATATTAGTATTTTTCGTACATATTTCATTCTCCAATTCTCGTTGATTTCAGGGATATTGGATTTTGTATCACTTCCCATGTCAGAAATTTTATACGATTTTAATGGACACTTCAGCGTGAGAGTAATACTCTTTATTAGTCTTATTCGGACATGTTCACGTATTTACATTCAAAGCGGCGAAAGCCTCTCCCATCTCGGGTGTAAGGAATGCAAAAAATTGCCATTTCGCCTCGGCAAAAAAAAATTGACAAGCCTTCCTCGAAGGGATCGCTGGAATGGGTTTTGGCCAAACGGAGATGAATATTTTTGCCCCCAACGAAGCGACAGTTTCTTCCCCTTATCGATCCCCTCATCTAACGGGACGAAGGTGCCATTAAGGGGGGGGGGGTTTTTTTGCTTTTTTCTGTCATTCATATCAATTCAGGAATTCCGTATCGTTGATCGCTGCCTTTCTTCGTCATTTTTTGCCCTCCATCTTAACGGAAGATCGGATGATAAAGAAGCGGTGAAAGGCATATCGGTTATATTTTAATACAGCATTAATTACGGTGACCAGTTGGTGTTTGATTCTTCTGCAGTTTTATTTTCGAACGGTGAAAATGATCATAAATATATATATTGGGTATTATTATAAAGCACCCGTGCTATAAAACAATTTTTATTAGATAAAAACCTTTTAAGGGAGTGGATCTTAATTTATTCGGTATTTTGGTGCAAAATTATTGCGTTTCTCCGGATAAATGAGGAGGAGAAGCACACACGCGGATGTTCTCTCGCAGTTCCCGCAGGATTCAGTACAATCCGTACCAAAAAAGGGGAGAAGCGATTTTGTTTAAAAAATATTCCAAAAAGACGAAAATTATAAAAGTTGGGGATAATAGTATATTATTAGATGGGGCAGTTGTGTAAACTGGTATTTAAAAGCCAATTAGTCTGAGAGCCTTTTCCCGACCCGTGTAATTATCACTCAATTTAAAACAAGAGAAGCAGAAACTGGACAAAAGAATTGTGCCAGTAACAGTGCCTTTCCGCGAGGGTCCTTAAAGCCGGAGTAAAAAGCAATTTCCACCGGCGAGAATCCTTCCCTTTCCGGTGCTCGAGTCTTCATTATCCATGGGATGTTTATTTTTCTCCGGTACTCGGTAGTAAAGGTACTCGTAAATGGTTATTAACAACCGATTGTTGCGTTTATTTTTCAATTTACAAGTTAATAATTTATTAAACGTTCCAGTGACGTTTCCTTTTATTGTGTTCGTCTGCGAGCTCAAACATGGCCGGTGTCACGGGTGACAATCGGGGCTCGAGCCATTTCCAACGGAGATTTACCGGCCGAGGGGGCAATAAATTAGGGCCGCAGGTGAGCGGGAATGAGTCTTTCATGCAAAAATCTGACTTTTAACACCCTTACCGGCCGTCCCGCGCCTTTGATTGAAACATACGTCGGATGACGTGCCTTCGGTTTTCCTCTCGAGGAGTTTATGGGACGGAGTAATAAACGTGATTTTATACCCTCGGATCGATTTCCGAGCACTCGGGTTCATTGCAACAAATGAACCGCGTTCTTGAACTTTATATATGTTTCCACTATTGGGCGTTGCTGCCAGGAAAACATTGATTTTTACAGAACCCGGAAAAAAAGAAAGGTTCGAAACACGAGCTCACAGAACAACAAAAAAAAAGAGGGAAAGGCTATGTCGTGGCAATTATTCACGAGAAAAGGTGAAAATATCTCGTCGGAGGACTTCATCAGCGCGAAATGCGTGCACATTGAAGATGGCCACAAAAAAAAAGAATTTTTTTTCCATGGCTCGGCATCGATTATAGATATTTTGGGCGAAATTTCCATATCGTCGAGTCATGAAAATTTTAAATTATAATGGAGTTTAATAAATCAATAATTTGATCAATCACGACCTTGTTAAAGAGTTATTTATATTTACTGTCCGATCCTGAGCTTTGATAGAACGCTGCTCGACGAGAAACTCGCCACGGCGGGACGCGGGGGGGGAGGGGGGGACAGCCATGACTCGGGCTGCTGTGAAGGGGCCCCGGGGAGGCGGTCAGCAATCCGCAGCTGCCGTTTCCGGAAACAGCAACAATGGCGCGCTCTATTGTACCATTCCGAGGAACAATGGAGTTCAAGTACCTCGGAGGCCCTTACACGGATTGTTTTCTCGTTTTAACAGGGATCGCATTGTAGAGCACCGAGAAAGGTCACGTGTCGTCCATGTTAAGCAGACTCCGAAAGACTGACTTAAAAGTTAATCCGCTTATCACGTTTACGCCGAGGCTTACCTTTTTATCGTTACCACTTTTCAACTTTTCTCTTTTACCTCCTCTCGAATTTAAAAAGTTTAAGAAGGCCGGGGGAGAGTAATTTTTTGCTTTTCTCGCTCACAGGGAAAAGTTTTCGGGGGCTGCTGACTTCAAAAAGTCCTATGCGAATGCGTAAACTCCGGTTTTATTGGAAGGGGGGAACCTTTAAAAGTGGGGAGTCATTTAGAACTTCGTCGAGTTGAACTATTTTTCGAGTTTTTTTCTTTACGAGCTTTCGTCTTTTTTCGAGTGCCAATATTTCTTTTATTTTAATGCCAGCGCCCCGGTTTTTTTATCGCTTTTATAAATTTAACAAAAAAAAAGAAAACCTTAGCAGCACCGCTGAGGATTGAATTTTTTATAATTTTTCCGTGCTTCCCCTGCTTAACTTTGTTTATTATGTATTTAGTTATATCTTTTGTTCTCGGATAATTTTCTCTTCGTGCTTTCGCCTTTCTACTTCGGTGTGATTTTGAAATGAGATGGGGAAATTTCAGGAAAAGTCGACATTCTCCAGTTTCGGTCATTCACGGGGATGTTACAGTAGCTCTCAAAAGTATTTTGACAATACAAAATTTTTCCTTTTTCATCCGTAAGAGTTACTTATTAAGTGAAATTTCATTTAAATGCTTTACACATTTATAAATATAATAATAATTAAATAACAGAAGAAAAAAAAGATTTTATATTTAGAAGAGACAGAAGATAATTATAAGAGTATTAAAGAAAAAGCAGAAGACTAAGAAGAATGTCGTTATTTTAATTAGGCACATATATTATTAATAGTATTGATAATAATACATAATAAAATCCTATGGTGAAATAATTAACTAATAAACTATTAAATTTTGTATTGTCAAAATACTTTTGAGCGCTAGTGTATTACCCTAAAATAATACTATTTAAGTGCATAACCCAATAATAACTATAACTGTATAACCCTAAAATAATACACAACCATAATAAAATATTATAGTAAAATAATTAACTAAGAAACTATTAAATTTTGTATTGTCAAAATACTTTTGAGCGCTACTGTATTTATGTGTTGTGTATATGTAAAGTTTGACTATTGCAACTTATCCGACTTTTTGAATCGTTATAACTCAGAAGCGGTGACTTTTAGGAGAAAATGTATAGATATCATTTTTGTAGATAATTTTATACTCTGCAATTTTTGTCTGAGCTGATTTTATGATGGGACTTACCGTTTTTCCGAAAATGGCTGAAAACTAATTTTTAGACCTCTGAATTCGAGTTAATTTTTTCTCCAGAGTGTTTTTGACATTTCTTTTATAATTATACTCTCGGCAATTTTTGAACTAATTTCAGTGGACTTCCGGTCATTTGCCCGAAATGTATCCACCGAAAATGATCGGTTTTGACCACTCGTGACAATCTCACGGGATTCCGCAACATTCCGCGGCTTTTCATCAACGTGAGTTGTTGGTTTTCCGAAGGTGGTTGCGGTTTTTTCATTAATAACTTCCCCCATCCGACGACCGGTAGTCGATCTGCCCGAGGCCTACGGAATCACACCTTTCAAGTTTTTCACTCATTTGAGGTCCCTACAAAAAAAAAAAAAAATACACGCGGTCCTCCGAGTCAGTGGCCAGGAAAGACCGAAATGAGTGCTCGAACAGCACACAATGCCAATTGTCTTATCGCCCCTCTCGCCTCTTCCACAACGGCTCCCTGTCTTTTCCAATTCAATTTCATTTCCTAGAAGTCATAAATGTAAAATGGCCAGTGCTCATTTCGTGTCTTGAGTTTTCACATTCGGAAGGATTATTCGACGAACCTGAACCGAGCTCATTGATTTGTGGTTTACGATTTCCGGCATTTCGAGATCAATAAGAAGAGCATAATATGTAATTTTACGGTAACAAAAGATTGCGGTGAGGAGCAAACGGGGTGAAGGGGAGGGGGTGGAAGACGGGAGCCATTATGCTCGGTCTTTAGTTTTCATTTGCATTTTGATTTCCTGGATGCCCTTCTTCGGGTTTCGAAACCCGGATTCTCTCATTTGCAACGGC
Source organism: Brueelia nebulosa (assembly GCA_028293925.1). Classification (NCBI taxonomy): domain Eukaryota; kingdom Metazoa; phylum Arthropoda; class Insecta; order Psocodea; family Philopteridae; genus Brueelia; species Brueelia nebulosa. The sequence goes on along the minus strand of JAQIBA010000333.1, from coordinate 14,109 downwards.
CTTTCGATTTATTACAGCGAAACCGTTCGCTGAATACTCTCAGACGTGAGCAGAGGAATGAGAGTAGAACTACTCAAAATTGAGTAGAGTTGAAGAACCATAGAGTAAATTCCCCCTGATTTATACAACGACACAATGTATTTCCTCAAAAAGCTGTCACCTCAGTCAAATTCTCGCCATAATGAAAACACTTACACAGAATACTCCGGACTTTGAACTCATAATTATTAATTAATGAATAATTAAAAATTAACGGTAAAAAAATAAACGCAAAATAATCTCTTATTTACATACGGAGAAAATACAAAACTGGGTTTTTCTGTTTTTATGTCCGCATTATTATAAAGTTTTATACTTTGATGTTTATTTAATCATTTTTTTTAAAGCGTAAAAAAATAAAAGAATGAAAATTTCTAATGGTTTTTTGAAAACGTTTAATTAAAAAAAAATGAGAGAACTAAATTACTCGAAATTTATTTTTTTATTTATAAAATTGGAAAGACGATTTATACGGAATTGTTTTTAGTGCTTTTGTAAATTTTAGTATTTCCAGCCGGTCCTAAATGGGGCTCAGTTAATTTGGTTTCATTGACGTTAAAGGGGCATAATTTTTCTCAAGGATTTTATAGTTTTTGGGAAAACTACATGTCAGAAATTACCACTTCGGCATGTATAAGTCGTAAAAAACCTGGCGGGAACACCTGGGTTTATTTTTATACGTGAAAGTTTATGTTTTTTGTATATTAAAAAAAAATAAGTTTTCTTATATATCCAATAAACGATTTTTATATCGCATGCAATTTAACCGGGTAAATAACGGGGGGTATATAATCATTTTCGTGATTTCGCGTGGGGTTCGAAGTTGTATTTATGTAGAACGCAAAAAGAGTGCATTGGAACGGTGCGAAAATTACATTGTTTTTTTTTTTTTGCGGTTATGTTTGCTTCATTGTACGATCAGTTTTTACGATTCGAGATCTCTTTTCATTTACATATTATACTTTATTGGCACGAGTTAGCGCACTCATAAATGCCTTAAATTAATTATGGTATATAAAAGACAATAAATCATTAAATGTTTGCTGCATAAAATGTATACAAAATCGGAAAAACTCGTATGAAAACTTGGCCAAAAGGAGTGTTAATTTATTTGATGATGATTATGAGAGGCTTCGGTGGTTCCGGAGCAGTTTATCACTGATACACAAAGTTTGTAAATAATTTTTACTAAAAATTTTATTGTCTAACGGGTCCTTCGGAATTTTAAAACGTTAGAAGTCATTTGCTTGTTTTACACGTTGAGTGTGGCGCCTATTTTGCTATTTTTTTTCCACTCAGGCGGTAGCGCGTTTCAATGTTTAGTTTCACGTCTGAATTATTCAGCCAATACATATGTGTACAATGTATAAATAAGATAATGGGGAAATACCAGAAAAGCAAAAGAGCGAACGAGGACAGTACAAAAGGTTCATCGCACGGAAAGAATTTAGTTTTACAATAACTATTTTTAAAATTTTGTTTGCCTTAAACATGTTTTAGTGAACCTGACTAAATTTGAACATAAATTATATACCAATGTTGACCATGTTGTGTATATCGGTCTGGAATTCGTGTGGTTGTCCCTAAAATTCTTTCTGTCTGTCCTTAAAGTCATCATGTATGTCTGTAGAATTTTCTCTGTCTGTTGCTATAGTTCTCTCTGTCTGTTTGTATAATTCTCTGTCTATCTGCTGAATTCTCTCTCTCCCTAAAGTTCTCTTTGTCTGTATATAGGATTCTCTCTCTCTGTCTGCTTCTAAAATTCTCTGTCTATCTGCAGAATTCTCTCTGTCCCTAAAGTTCTCTTTGTATGTATGTAGGATTCTCCCACTCTGACTTCAAATTTCTTTCTCTGTTCTTAGAATTCATTTCGTCTGGATGGAAATTCTTGTTTCTTGAATTCGCCTGGCCTACCAACTTGTTCATAAATTACAGCAGTGGTTTCCAACCTTTTTATACCGGCGCCCCTCTTTAAAAAAAAAATTGGTGCGCCCCTTTTTAAAAAACAAATTGTTGCGTCCAGTTAATTTATCTAAAAATCAATTTCATAAATACTCAACTGATATTATAATTATTTAATGAGCTACAAAATTATATACAATACTATGTAAAAATATAATATATTTATTATAAGAAATATAATAACAGAACAAAAAAAGAATATATATTTTTGGTTTGTATTCGAAAATGATATTTTGGAAACAGTATAAGTCCCCCTCTTGCAACAGTCTCGCGCCCTACAGGTTGGAAACCACTGAATTACAGTTGTCTTCTGCTGTAAAAACAGAAAAGAAAAAAATCAGAGTATTGGTTGTAATGCAAAGTGGGCATATATAAAAAAATTCCACGTGCAGTTACTCCCCTGAAAGTATAAATACTCTTTATTTGAAATAATTTCAAGTGGAGGACAAAATCTGGGACATATGAAAAACGGTCCATCGTTTTCTTAAATAATTGATAAATTCTCAATTGATTTATTAATAAGCAGAGTGACAATAAAGAGTCTGAATTGGTGGAATAAATGTTCACAGATCGGTCAGTGGACATTTTCCTGCGTAAAAAGGCTGACAAAGAAGCGAGTTACGGCATGTAATTTGGTGATGCAGCAGAACAAACCGAAAGGAATACGTGACCCGAAGTACATGTCAGGTGACCCCTTATTTTAATTTGTTAATTGCCAGACTCAAATTATCCCTTTCGGTAAACGGAGACGGAATTATCTCCCGCAACTCATAATTGTCAAACGCACGAAGGAAAACTTGTTAATCATTGTAATTAAGTCGGCCGAATGAATCGGGAGGATCACAACCGATCCCGGGCCGAAGATGTCCTCATCCCAGGAGAAACACGATGGGAAAGCGAGAGGAGTGAAGGCACAGGAAGGTGCCTCCCCGTGCCCTCCGACTCAGCTCTTCGGGTGAATCCGTGACTTTGCCCTCCTACGCCCAATGCATTTGTATTTGTTTACACTTTACCGGCATCGGATGGTCGGATATCACGAGCGAAAATCTCTACAATGCGGTCAACCTTTTCGGTGTTTATCTCGACCTCTCCGATGAAAAGTAAATGAGAATGGAAACCGATCTGCAACACCTGGGACGGAGATTTTTTTCATGGGAACCCGGGTCAAGCGTGTCTCAAATCAAACATGAGAGCTTTTAATTAACGCCCTTTAAAAAGAGGGTTCTCTGTTTCGGATCCAACTTTCAACCCCTTCGATGGGGTGACGAGCGGATAATTAAACCGGGTTCTGATACCTCGTGGGGTATTCCAGGTTCGGGCAAAGCATCACGAGTCGTCCAATGAAAAAAAACATCCAATTATCGGCGTTGGAAAACAAACAAAAAAATCGAAAAGAGAACAAATCCAATTTAAATTCACCGTAAACTCATTCCAAATAAGGATCCTTTTATCGTACCTTTCTTCGGGCGACTCCTTTTCTTTGATGTCTTACTTAATAACAACGAAGATTAAGAAAAATGAAACGTGAGCGCGAGGGTGTTGTTCGGGGTCATTCCCAGGCACTGCGTCTTCCTGTCCTTCTGGTGCAGAGGTGCATACATGGTCGACCAATCTGACATTTTCTTCTCTTTCGTTGGCTTTTCTCAACTGCAGACGGCGATCTTTTCAATGGAAACCGTCGTGGTACATTTGAATGCCTAATAAAGATAAGAAAAAGAAATTTAAATTGGATTTATAATTAATTTTTCCCGGAAAAGAGGTTGGTACAATAGTAAAAACGAGGATAGTTTATATATAAATAATATAAAATAATAATTTACCCTTATCTCGCCGAGGGCCTTAAGGGAGTATAAGCAACAATTTTTTTACAGATGTAGTAATACAACAATCGATAACAACTACAGCGACAATCAAAACAAAGTTATAAATTAGGTACAGATCCAAAGATAAACAGTTATAACTTTTAAATTAAATAAAGTATTCAGAATTAACAAATTACATATGAGATTATAAATTAAGTTAGATAAACAAAACATTAAGTAACATATATTAAATAAATATTATAACAAAAATTGTCAATAAATTAAATATAAAATTATAAATATAAAATGAATAAAACTTAAATAACATAGATTAAATAAATATTATAATCAAAATTAAATAAAATCTTATCTGTCAATAAGTTCAATATAAATTATTAAAAAAAAATAAATAAATAGTTTATATATACTCTGTATAAAATGCCAAGCTACGTCCGTTGGCGACTTAGGAATTTTTCGGCAGTAATCGTAAAAAAATACAGTCGTTGATTGGCCAAACGCGAATACATAACCGCTTCCTTTTTTTAAGCGAACCTTTTGGTCCTTTCGAGACATCGAACCTTTTCACGTTTATTACTTTTTTGTTTGCTTTATCGTAAACTCTGAGAGTATACAGTTTTTTCTTTTTGATTTAAAAATGTTTTGGTAAACAACCGGGTGTTATTACTGCACCGGCAGTAAAAACGTGTGCTTTAAACAATCGAGTCTAAACATCGCGCAGAGATAAGGGGAGAATGAAAATTCCATCGCCTCCATTAAAAGAATCGCAATTCCCTATTAAGAAATTAAAGGCGTTCCCACTGAGTTTATTAGTGATTCAGTGGTTTGAGAAGAAACGCTGCTCAATTATTTGTGCGCCAAAGGTGGGGTTCTCAGATGCTGCAGTCTGTGTGCATGTGCCAGACGTTATGGAATGGCATCCAGACCAGGTGGATGGCATCCGTCGAAAACTGTCGCGTGACATCCACAGGTGTTGATCCAATAGAAAAACATAAGAGTCACGCCTCCCTTTCGATTGTGAGAGCGTCCAAAAGGCAGTCGAATGAAAGCCGCGGAGGACAAAGCCCGAAAGCCAGACGACATCTTCATTTGTGAGTTCTTTGAACCTAAATTAAAAAATAAAAGTGAACTGAATAATTTATAGGTCCAGTAAATAAACCGTTTAAGCGCTAACCGAATAATGGAAGTTTTGGGCCGCAACGAGCCCCAACCGATCGCGTGGAACAATACAAGTCACAAGTCTATAATTTTCCTTTTATTGTCCTTCCCACTCGATTGAACGGGATTGTCATTGCGGCCCCCATTTCGAGCCTTCATTTAATCATCTCATTAATGCCTTTTTTTCAAAATGTCCCCGTCAAAAGGTTACAGGAAGAGGAGGAACTCTAAAAACTCACGTGCCCAACCCTGAAAAAAAAGGGTTGTCAGTTCATGGACTTGCTTATACCCTCCAGACTTTTATTTTCGATTTAGCCAAAAATAGTCCAGTAAAATTAGACATTTAGGGATACATAAATTTATAAAAAGCTGAAACTTTGTGAAATTTTCAGAGTATAATTATACATATATAAAGTCCTCAAATATCAGACGTGAAGAAACGGTGGCTTTTAGGAAGAAAAATATTGATACATTTTTTGTATATAATTTTATCCTTTACAACAGTGGTGTCCAACCTTTCATAATGTGCGGGCCAAAGTTGAGTTTCGTGTAATTTCGCGGGCCACAACGTATAAGAAAATTAAATATAGATTTTTAAAATTAGTTTTTACTATCTTCTATCTTCTATTTTCTCCTTTTCTCTTTTTCTCTTTTTCTCTTTTTCTCATTTTCTCTTTTCTTTTTCTCATTTTCTCTTTTCTCTTTTCTCTTTCCTCTCATTTTATCCGTTTCTCTTTTTCTTCTATTTTTCTCATTTTCTTCTCTTTTTCTCATTTTTCCCTTTTCTCTTTTTCGCCTTTTGTCTTTCTTCTTACTTTCTTCTCTTCTCTATGTTCCTGCTCTCACAGCTATTGCCTTTGCCTCTTTTTCGGGCTTTACCCTTTTTACAACATTTTATGCAAACAGTCCTTTTGACTTCTATGACCGAATGGATTCTAAAACGTAAGCGTAAATTTAAAATTTTGCCGAAAGGTAAGAAAGAATTAAAAATCACCAAATACGTATGTGAATATAGGAATAAAAGAGCGGGCCACATGCAACACCTTCACGGGCCGTAGGTTGGCCATCACTGCTTTACAGTTTTAGCCTGAGTTATTTACACGATAAAACACACATTTTTGCTGAAAATGGTGAAAAACTAATTTGTTTGACCTTTGACTCCGCTCCATTTGTTTCCCGACATCGAATTTTTGAGGACTACTGTTCATTTTATGTATAATTACCCCTAAACAATTTCACAAAGTTTCAGTTTCTTTGAAATTTATGTAACCTTGAATGTCTGCTTTGACTGGACTGAGAGAACTTCTTTGGACATCTTGGGAACCTTTTAACAAGCCGGAGTAATTAAATCGATATAAGGCCACGCCATGAGAGCATGTGGCTTATTGAGGGCTTAGATTTTTCCACCCTGATAAGGAGACACATCAGCTGCGGCCCGTTACCGTTAGAGCGGGAGAACAGGTGCTCGGTTGTGCACACAACCCGAGGGAGTTTATAGAAAAAAGTAAACATAAATAAAAGTCTGGGGGTCTCGGACGCCTCGGGGTGGATCATCTCCGTATAATTATCTACTCTGTATCTGTTTAATTCGTATCCTCTGTCCATCTGGCCGGCCCGATATCTACTCTTACTCTGTCATCTTGGCTTTTTCCACGTTTCTAATTTATTATTACCTCGCTCCCCTCGTTTCTCCCTTTTTGGCCTTTTCGAACCCGTTACTCCTTTTTGATATCGGCCTGGGGTCAGCAAGAAAAAAAAAGTTTCCTATCGACCCTTCAATTACTTAAATGAGCAGATGGATTTTTAAGTAAGGGAGACAGCCCGGGGGTGGTGACCAGTCGCCCTTAATTTATTTTCTGGCGTCACAAACTGGTTTAATACAAGAAGCACCGGGGCACTTACCCGTGGAGGGATCAGAAGTTTACACTCCCGAGGGAAATCGAGCCTTTCATCCATGGCATGCCTTCTTTGAGGGAAATTTCGAGAAGGGATGAGATCAAAGAAAACCTGGATTTGGGGATTTATCCGAGTTCTTTTGCCTGTTTGCTCTTGAGTAACTCCCCAGTCTTTAGGTTGCATCTTAAGATCAACCCTTTTCTTGAATTCAAAACGTGGTTAGAATTTTTCAATCTCGACCAACCCTTTCCCCTCTTTGTTAAACAGACGGAAAAGGCAAAATCGTAAATTTTGTTATGTTTACGGTCGAAAATTAAAAAACTTGTGCTAACTTTTGCTTATGAATATTCAAAATCACGCTTCTTCATACGCTATCTTTTAATTCATCGCTTGTTTTTAAGTTTCCTGCAAGTCTCCCCTCTCCTCTCTGGCTTTCTTGAATTTGTTCCCGTCAACCGAGGAGAAGGTAAAAATGGCCAATGGAAAATGTGATCGGAACCTGAGGAATTACGAGCGGAATGGTTAACAAACCATGGCGAAGTTGCATGTTGCCACGACATTAGATCCCCTTTAATAATAACAACGAACAACTCATTACTCCATATTCAAATGGTGTATAATTTATTTGTTAGTTGCCACGGTTACCGAGGGGTGGCCATTTGTTCTGATTTAATCGCGACTGTAACCCATTTCCGAAAAACGTGTTTCGTGCGAGCTTTCAGGTTCGCCTTGCCAGAAAGTCTTAATGGGAAAAGATGGTTTGTCTTATGCATTAGATCGGTTTTCCTGCAGATTCTGAATGGATTATGCAACGCGGGGCAACAAAGGAAATTCTCTTTCGTTTTTGCCCGGGTTTTTCCCCGGAGGGTCCGCCACTGATCGGATGATATATTAATAAGCCTCTTCATTCAATTTCAATTTCTGGGATCGAAGCCGGGTTAGAAAAACGTCAAGTCATACATTAAAAATTAAATAAATTCGAAAGATAAATAGTTGGAATATTAAAAGGAGGAGTGAAGTTTCACGCAGTATAATTTGTCCCAGCGGGTGGCAGCCCTGGCCACAAATTATAACCGTTTTGCTTGATAACGGTCACTTGTTTTCCTATTATTACGATCACATATCACTTTACGCATCGCCGTGCTCTTAGCCTTTGAGAAATTCATCAAACCAAAATTCCTTTTATTTTTCTTCCTTCCGTTGTCTCCCCCCAAATTTTTTTTTTATCAAGTTCAGATTACGGCAACTTATCATCGGGACTTGTTTAAGGAAAGGACTCTTTGTTCGATTCTGAACAGTTCGTGTGGCTGACCTGCTACCTTTCGGTGAAGCAATGGTGCCAACCTCTGGCAGTACTGGTTAATTATGAAGACCCTTTTCTGCTGTTTCACTTCTGTCTGCTGAAAAGGTGAAGGGTTGGCACCAGACTGTGTGTGCTTTAAAATTAATATCGCGATTATTATGAATAAATAAAATTTACGACCGAACGAAACATTAAAGTATATTTACAGTTTTTATTAAAAACCGGACGGAATAAAATTTTTTTTTCTTCTTTCTCTCGGGGAGGGACACGACGTGGAAGCTTGTTTGGAACTTTTGTTCTCCCAGACGCCTTCTCACACCTTGTTACGAAGCACAAAAGTAACCGAACCTGAGGTCACCAAACCGTCAATAATTTGAGGGACATGAAAGCGCGTGCCCCGAGTCAAACAATGATCGAAAGGCCGTAATTCCCAAATGGAGGGTCTTCCCTCGCTCTCCCCGAAGGAGAGAGAGAGAGAGAGAGAAAAAATGACAATTAAGAAGGACGACAACAAAAAGGGGAGAAGGGACCACCCAGGCCGGCCAAAATCAAAATTATCCATTATCATTCCTCTCTATCAGTTTTCATCTCTTTTAATTCACTTGTTACATACGTTTGTGAAAGAGTGGATGGAATTTTCTCCCCTCCCCACCCCCGGACTTCCACCCCACTCCACTCCACTCCCCCCTGACACGTCTCGTGATTTGGGGAATGAGTCGCAACATTCCCAATGACACATATCCATTTCAAACGAAATCGAACAATCGCGCCTAAAATCACACAAGTGAATCATTTCCATTTGGATTAAATAAATATGATTATTTGTAATTTTTAGGTCCGAGTCAGGCACAGGTACCGAGTTCGATTTTCACAGGTGATTACCTGAAAGACTCGGCATTGTATTGTTACACACAAAATGTTGGTTTCGTTTTCAGTCGTTGCGTTGAAGTATTGTTTCATCCTTTCATTGACCTCAGCATTAATTAATTTAAATATCTAATTAATAATCATTGAACGAATTAATTAGTATAGAATCGAGTGATCGTACACGTACTGATTATACTTAAGTATAGTTAAATAAGAAGAGCCTTAAATTAAATAAGAGAAGGTCGGTAGTACAGTTGTAATTATCGCCAAATATTTTTACTGTAATTGATAATTACAGAATGAAATTATACCGAAATTTCTAAAAAATCCCCCGAATTAAACAAAGTTAAATTGAAGGGGGATTTTTTATTGAAAGGTCAAACGTGAAAATTAGCCGAATCAAATTGTAGTAAAAATGTTGCAACACTTTTCCTCAACACTTTTTTACGATATTGATAAGGGTCGAAAAAGAGTTATTGCATGAATGCCATAGAGTTTTATGGGAATATCAGAATACCATAGAGTTGATTTAAGCGGGGAAAAATGAAGCAACATCGCCTACCATTTTTAATCTAAGGGCCGCACGTGAATTAACACTTATTAATAATTTACAAAACTTAATGAAAAATTATGTAAAAAAATTTAAGATTTTACATACAAATTTTAAGCAAAATAAAAACAAACAAGAGAATGAGTATAATAAAAGAAAAAGAGAAGGAGAAGACAAAAGAATAAAAAAAAGGAAGAAAATAACAGAAAACGAATTTACTCTAAAATTTTTAATGAGAAATTTGGCGCCATCTTTTTTTTGATACAATCTCATTGGGTTGTATATATACTGCAGTAACATTTTATTATACCAGATTTTATAACAGTTTGTTTGTGGAAGAAATTCCGTAAAATAAAATTTAATTTTAGAAATTTTTGTTAGGGCGGAGAAACTGTGTTACTCATCCCTGGATTAAATGACCCAAAATTTTTCTCATTTTCGGGAGCGGTTTGTTTCAAAAAAAAAAAAATCATGAAACGGTTTGCCTAATTTCTCAGAACCAAACCAATAAGGGCGGACCTGTATAATATAATTCGGGGCTCTCGGTGAAGTCGAAAGTCAAATGCCTCGCAAGCAATGGCAGAACGCTCGCTGTTACGACCCATTTGCGTTTTCTTTTTACGATTCATTTGAATCCCCATAGTGCGGTTCATAAAATACCAAAGCACTTGGCCACCCTGATTTAAACATTCACCGGCGGTGAACGGTGTTTATATGTCCTTAGGAAGACACCCTCCTGATGGGATTTCTTTTGAATTGCCTCCGAGTTTGATTATTATGCGATATAAGTTATATTTTTTAGTAATTTTAGGGATTTTCGGTTACAACAATAGAGGAAAAAAACTTTGAAAGTTGGTAACACTGACCGTTCCTTTTCGTTTAGTTTTCTAATATTTTATCTCCATTTATAACTATTTTTATATTTTCTAATTATTATTATAACTAATTTCTATTTCTAACGTTTCAGAGTTAATTTATTAATTTAACAATGTATTTAATTATATCATTTCATATTATGATTTTATACAGTAAATTTTTTTTAAAAGAAGATTTAATTTTTTAATTAATTTTTTGCACTTACCGAAGTGTGGGCTGAAGTGCGAAGAGTTAAGTGAATAAGTTAACAAATTTATTTACAGTTCAACAATTAAACTCTGAGACACGTCAATAAGTAAATAAAACGAAATGAGTAATTTAACAAATAAAAATGTAAAAGATTCTTAAATAATTAATCACACGAGGAGTGATAATTACAATGACAAATAATGCGGGAGCTGTTTCTTTCATGTCAATAACCCGTAAAAGAAAAAGCTTATTCGGAAAGGAAGAAATAAAGATCTGAGATGACGTCGAAATCACTTCTAAAGTCCTGCCTTCACTTTATTTTTTTTTTTTTTGCTTTTTCCACTTTCAGGTAAGCTCGAGGAAGATTTAAAAGATGTTCGCAATCAAACGTCAGAAGTGTCTGTATTTGGAAACAATAACGGTAGGCGAGCGATGGAGCGCAAATGTCATCCATCTCTCAAGAGAGGAAAAACATTCCAACGCCGAACACCATTACAGAAGTAATTTGGCATAACCGTTACATGCTAACTACACTATGATTAATGGTGAGTGAGGGGACACCCCCGTTTCCTGACACGAAGGGGACGAATTTTCCTGGAGGACCTTTTCCTGTGGGCGGTCATCGGCACTGGTTTCCCCCTTGTGGTATTTTCCTATGTGTGGGCGGTCATCGGTACTGTATTTCCTCCTTTTTATGTAATATTCCCATATGTGGGCGGTCATGTGTACTGTATTTCCTCTTTTTTGTGTAATATTCCCATATGTGGGCGGTCATGGGTACTGTATTTCCTCCTTTTTGTGTAATATTCCATTTTGTCGGCGGTCATCGCTACTGTATTTCCTCCTTTTTGTGTAATATTCCCATATGTGGGCGGTCATTGGTAATGTATTTCCCCTTTTTGTGTAATATTCCCATATGTGGGCGGTCATCGGTACAGTATTTCCCACTTTTTGTGTATTCCCATATGTGGGCAGTCATCGGTACTGTGTCTCCCCTTTTTGTATTTTCCCTTTATTGGGTAGTCATTTTTATTCTGTCTCCCCCTTGTTGTATTTTCCCATTTGTGGGCGGTCATGGGTACAGTGTTTCCTTCTTTTGTATATTCCCATATGTGGGCGGCCACGGATACTGTATTTCCCCTTTTTTGTGTATTCCCCTATGTTCGCGGTCATAAGTACTGTATTTCCCCTTTTTGTGTATTCCCTTTTGTGGGCGCAGAAATTTATAACGTCGATAAGAAAAAGGATTTTTTGCGGCCCCGCAAGACAAAGCTTTAATTTTTATTAAGATTCAATAATGAGCTGAGTGACTTTTTCTTCAAATGAAAGGTTCGCCGGAGGTATAAGAGTTGATAATTCAAACCAAAACTCAATGGATTCCCGTGAGAGTTTTGGAGGAGTGAAATGCGCTTAACATTTGCCCCCGGGCACTCGTTGCCACTTTGGTGCGCAATTAACGGCGAGAGCGGAGGCCATCGCTGACTGCTCCAACCCACTTGCAAACGCCTTCGAAGGCCCAACGGATCATTAGAACAGTGACAATGATGAATAGTTAAATGGCCGGAGACGTACCTGGACAGGTTGTCAAAGCTTTGATTTATGGCCGCGGCAAAGTCTACGCGAAAAATTGAATTTCTTCACCGGTTCTCGTTCGGTTTGTAGCCCTCTCGGATTTTCATTTTTATTTCCTCCCTCCGGAAACAGCCGCGCGGAAGTTTCCCCCCTCAAGTCTGAGTCTTTTTGCAAAAAAAAAAAAAATAAAACAATGACTTCGGCAGTCACAACGTTATGTCAGTTTTTAATTATGCGAATTGCGTTTTAACGAACGATAATGGCGAATGGAAACAAAAGATATGACAGAAGGGAATTGTGTTTTTAAGTGGCGTTTCGAGAAATTGCAGCCGTGACTTTGCTAATTTACGTCACGCACCCCGATGAATGACTTCTTTAAAAAGAAAAAAAAAGAAATAAGAAAAGCGTGAAGGTTTACCGTCTCCCGAAGAAAGAGTCCTTCCCGGTTTGAATCGTTATAACGTCCTCTTTCGTTTTGCAATGTTGCGCCTCGGAAAAGAAGACGGAGAAAGGCGAAGGAAAGGTGGAAGAGAAGGAAAAGGGGAAACGCGAGGTGCCAAAGTGATTGAAACAAATGAAATCCTCAAGACAAGAAAATTAAACGACTAATTTGAGATGATTTTCTTCGGATGGCAGATGTGATGACGTGACTTGAATAAACATAGGCCCTTTTCCCAGCCTGTCATATCAACTCGGAGTTAATTTGAAAGGAGCGAAATGCTGCTGAAGATTCCCGAAGCAGAGTTAGGGAAAATTGGCCGTGGGAAAGGCGAAAAAGGCTCATCGCTGCTGAGCATAAGAGAGAAGCGAAAGACGTGTCGGCAATCATTTGGGAGAACAGTAGATGTTTTCGACGCATTGTACGCGTTCGCCATTCAGTTTTTGTTCTTTGCGTTTCTTTCTGTTGTCCATTGTATTCCCCATTTTTCATTTCACGAGCTTTTACGAAAAAAAAAAAAGGAAGAGAGGATTAGAAGAAGAAAAAGATTTGTGACCGCAGTCCGACTAATGTAAGTCGAGGGAGAGAGTCGGAAGGCCTCTGAGAAAACTCAGAAGCCGAACATCTTCGGTCATAAAAGAGGCGGGATTCTTTCGCTTATTAAAACCGGGAGGGAAGAAAGGGAACCGGTTTGTGAAAGGAGCGACCGACCGCCCAGACAGCGCCTAAATCCGAAAAAATTATTTTCACGCGGGGGATAAATCATTCGGAAATTTACACGAGGATAATCCCCAATAAGGGGAAAATAAAAAGCGAAAACAATGGGAGGGAGATGGGACAAGGTCCCGGGATGAAAGGGGACAGCGTCATCAATTAGAGGAAGGACCTTATAATTAGACTAAATACACTTTTACGAGTTTTCGGGATTTATGGGAGAGCGGGAGTCCCTGAGAGCGGCCTCCGATGAAGACATCAAGGCCCATCCGAAGGGCTTTCGTCATGGCTCCGCGTTAATCCCCGACTTCTTTCCGCTCATTTTATGTCTTTTTTGTTTTGACAGTGGGCATAAACCGCCTAAATGGTTGTGTGTGAAAATTCAACGGAAAAATTTTCAACATTTAGATTTTCGAACCAAAATAGTTTACCGACAAATTGACGGTAATGTTCGACTTGTTGCCGAAAAGTTTACCGACAAATTTTCGAGGGATTTTCAGTATCCGGTTATATGTCCAAAAGTTTTCGATTTTTGTGCCAACAAGGTGGCGTTAAATTGTCAAGTGTATTTGACTTGTTCCGGAGAAGTTTGATATGTTTGCCGACAAACTGGCTACAAATTTTCAATACTCGAATTTTTGCACAATAGTTTAAATGTTTACCGACAAATTTTTGGGTGATTTCCAATGTTGAAACTTTTTCCAAAAAAGTTTCCAAACTTCAA
>JAQIBA010000332.1:0-23914 GCA_028293925.1 Brueelia nebulosa | reverse complement strand
AGCTCCGGCCCAGGAATCCCGGACGAACCGCGCACATTCTCCCGGTCTTGTGCTAATTAGAAAAGCAATAAAATTAAGTGATTCACGTCGGGAGGTGGCAACCCCTCCGATGTTTGACTCAACGCGAGTCATCCCCATGAAGATATGAGGGGTGGAACCAATCGGGGATGTTTGACTGGTCGCCAGAAGAAGAGACAAATATTTGCCTCACCTAAGGACATTTAAAAATTAAATTTTCCTCAGCATTTGGCTATTCAAATGCTATCATTCCGCCCGGAGCTTAACACTTTCCCGCCAAACGCCCCGAGGTGGCCCCTCTTAGGGTAATTTGGCCCCAAATTCTCGCCTCATTTATACGGTAGCGCTGGAAAGTATTTTGACAATACAAAAATATTCGTTTTCCCACCCCGTTACAGTCACTTACAAAGTGAAATTTCATTAACTTTCATTAACCCATTTCGGTCGTATAAAATTTGTGTATGGGTATCTATTGGTCGGAATTAATTTCTTTGGAAAAAGCAGGGATACATATACATAATATTCACTAATATTCAGTAATATTTAGTCATATTTTAACAAGAGAGAATCTCTAATTACTCATAAATACAATTTAGAAAATATTCTTTGGAATTATACAATGTAAATTTTGTTATCTCCAATTGTATTAGTTGATGAAAAGGTTTAATAGTAATTCATAGAGGAATGCATACAGTATAAGATTCGTATAGTTCCTGAGAACTGAGAGCATACATACGACGGCAAAGGGTTAAAATGTTTTACAGTATTTATAAATATAATTTCAATTAAATAACAGAAGAAATGAAGAGTTTATCTTTAAAATACATGGAAGAGAACAGTAGAATTATACGACAATTATACCTGTTAAAACAAAGAAACAACTTATAATAATAACATTTTAAAACTGTAATTATATAACTTATTAGTTATATAGTAATAATTATATATTTTAAAAATTTTTTTACAAGTCCTGTATAGTGCTTCTCACACTTATCTACAGGTGCTTATTAACATATATAATTGCATAATTATATCATATTATATATAATTGCATTAAACAACTGTAATTATGCAATTTAACATAATTCTTCAGCTATAACAGAAGAAACAAAGAGTTTATCTTTAAAATTATGTAATAATATGTAAACGTATGTAATGTATTAATAAATACAAATGTAATTAGTAGTAGTAATAACTAAAAACAACCAACTAAATACTAATAATAGAACTAAGTAAGAGTATTAAATAAAAGAAAAATTTTATGCTTTGTATATTTTGTTATTTTAATGAGACAAATATATTTAAAATAGTATTTATAACTAAATAATAAAAAAATATAATAAAATCTTAATAATAACTAAGTAAAGTAAGTATGTAAAATGAAGTAAAATAAAATAATTAACTAAGAAACTATTAAATTTTGTATTGTCAAAATACTTTTGAGGACCACTGTATCCTTAAATTGTCCTGGAATTGTTTTCGGATACAAATTATTTTATTAACGGGTTAAGGGAATTTCGGAGGTAGTCTTTTGCTTATACAAACGCAGAAGGTCGGATAAAGAAGACCTGTTTCAGAATGACTCATTTTCTGTCAGAGAAACATTTGCAGTCGACTCGAGAAAGCTTTTGAAAACCGTTAGACTTTCTCCTGTCACGTGACAGTCAAAGGCAAATGAAGGAAGAGATGAAAAAAACTTGTGAAATATCCGAATTCAGTTCGGTTTAATCAATCAACTGCTTAAGGATTGGCACCGACTGATCGAATCCAATCTCTTCGAATGAAAACGAGCAGAATTCGGGCGCAGAAACCGACGCTCGACGGGATGAAAATCTCGGTTTTATTTTAAACTTACACCGACACATTAACATCAAAGCTGTAAGCAGTAAATTATGGGTTTTCCGTCGAGTGGAAAATAACAATTACGACGCCGAATGGAAACCACCTTTCGCGTGACAGACGACAATAGAGAGATACATTTTTATCATGGCATACGCTAATTTCCTTATTACTTCTCTGCCTCCATTCAGAAAACAAAGAAAACAGGGAGGAACCGGAAGAGTTAATACCGGCACGAGTCGGGGAGTTCAGAGAAGGCAGTGGAACGAAAAGAAAGCAACAGATATTCGGAAATTCAAAGGAGAGTATCTCAACGTAAAAGGAAATTAGGAGATTGAGGAATGCCAATACTCCCTCGGGACGTAAAATAGGGAGAGGTCGGTACGTGTGGCCCCGAGGGGGTTCATCCTAAGGGTGACTGCTTGGCTAAATAATTTTCCACGTCATATTTTTGAGTTTTTTTTGTCGCAAATATTAAAGTCTCTCCCACTCGGAAAAAAATCAAAGTGACAAATTGAAGCAATAATTTAGAGGGGAAAAAAGAAGTTTTTGTTGTCGTTCATTTTAAGCTCATCTTCGATCCGTGGGATTTCCTTTTATTTCATCGACTCGAATGAAATCCAACAAAATGAATGTTTTCCATTTCGTTTTGATATGGTTTTTAATGAGAAAAACATCCTATTTCATACTCCATGTGTAAATGCAAACATTTCCTGTCTCTGTTTTTTGATAAAGGGTTGAATGACATTTCGTTTTTGACTTTTTCATGAGGGCGGGATCCTTTCTGGCGAATTATGTGGCCGACTCTGTTGGACGTTCCCAAGGTCAGTGTACTTGAGATGGGGTGAAAGGGTGGAAAGTGAACGTGGAAGTGAAAATACAATTTTCGCATAAATACTGAGAGAGTAAAAAAAATATTTATGTGTTAACTTTGATAAAAAGTTGTTCGGTTTCGGCGGCAATTACGGCCGATGCGAATCGCCGTAAAAAAACGGCCAAAGCGAAAAGGTTCAATAAGAAAGATCAATGAATTTTCTTTCTCCTTAACTTCTTTTTTTTTTCGTTATTTATTGCACATGAGAAGGAGCGGTGGGTCTTCGAGTACAGCTGGGGGAAAAGAAGTTAAGTGAAAAAGAAGTAATGGTCTGAGGGAAAAAAGTTGTTTATAATAGAGGTAATAAAAAAGTTGCCATAATTCTCTCAATTATTGCGCTATAACCTGTGATGGGATGATTGAAACGTAAAACTCGGATGCTTTGCTTTTTATTGATTTTTCAACCTTTGCCAACCTCATATTGATAACTCTTAAATATTCAACCGCTGCAGAAAGTGATGGGTGGTCAATCGGTGGACAATATTGACTCCGTTATGACGCGAAAGGCGGTACAGTTGACTTCTTTTGCTTTAGACTTTCTGTAACATTTGAAAACAACATAATTTTCAAAGACTTATTGTTTTCGCTTAACTCAAAATTTTGAATTTACGTGAGGAAGAGTGTCAGCTGTATTTATTTTCACACTAGAGGTCTTCGCCCTCGCTGGCACTTGGGAATTTATATCTATATTTATACCTTATATAATACATTTCCTGAAAAACTGAATGCACCTCGATAATCCCATTGTATTTAAATTTATGGAAAATCACAACTATATAATCATGTATAAGTATAATAATTTCAGTAGCACTTAATCCACTTTAATTCTGCTTAATTCACGTTGCCTTTCACTCTCCTGTGGGGACTTCTGTACAATATTCTCCGTTCTTCACTACTCTCTCTTCTACAGAACAAATAAATGCTTCGCTCTTTGGTCTGCAACCTCTAAATTGCTACTTAACTTTGTTCAGATTCGATCTCCACCTCTTCTCAATCAGAACGGACTTTTTTATATTTTATTTTTTATTATAAACTCTAAATATCTAATACTAACTTTAGATATCAATTCTACAGCAAATTCTCTTAAAATCTGAAAAACTATTAACCCTAAATCCACACTAACTAATTACTAATTAAATTAAAATTATATGGAAATTATGAAAAATGTTTAACACACAATGAATATACTGCATTGAGTATTTGAGGAAATACAATATTCACCTCTTAATCGAATACTTTTCCCACTGTACTCAAAGTCAACTCTTTAACAGCAGAAAGGAATTTGTTAAGTTATCTAAACCTGAACAGGTTTTCTATTAGAAATGAGACATAGCGCAGATAATTCTTTGGAAATCGGTTCAGTGGTTCTTTGGATCTGAAGTAACAAGGAACGGTGTGCACACACACACAAATTCCTTTAACAGATTTATATATTATTATGATACAGTATTTCTGGCTCTCTTCCTACGCAGCCAACTTCCGTCTTCATCTTTGTTCTCTCTTTTTATTCTAAACTTCTCTTGTGGTTTCTGTAGTTGTTCAGACTATATAAGTCCACTAAAAGAGGAAATAAAGATTGACATCCATAGCAAAACTGTAAATGAAACATAGAAGAAAATTCAGTGAAAGCTCGTGTTTTTCTTTCCCCCCCTTAATAAGTAAAATAAGGTTCGAAATTATTTCTTTCATCCCTTAATGCAAAAGCGAAACCTTTTTCGCATCACCTGGAAAATCTTTCCCCGTCCGAATATTAAGGTAAAAATGAAAAAAATTTGCGCTTAAATTGCAACATAATTTCATAATGCACTGCGAGGGCGAAGACTATCTTTGGTCTTTTCAAAGTGAAAAAATTGTTTTACTTTGGGCAATTTTAACGGAAGAACGAAATTGAAATTTTTTTTTGAAAAAATAAAAAAAATGGAGGACGCCCTAATCTAACACGGTGAGAGTGAAAAAGCGAATTTTTTACTTTCCTGAGGAGATTTGCTTTTAGGCTTGTAAGATTGAAAAAGTTAAAAAACTTACTAAAAGAAATTTATATTAATAGAAGTTGAGGAAAGTTTTTCTTGTCGGGGGCATCCGGAAGGTGTTGCGGTGGGCAACCCGAGCGAGAGAACCAGTCAATGAGCAGAAGAAGAAGAAGAGAAGGAGGAGATGAGAAGTCGACATCAAAAGAAGACAATTCCTCTGTCGCGTTGATGTTGTGAACATTGATTTATGTATCGCAGACCTATCCATCATGAAAGATTAAACCTGTCTTTGTCACCCTCTGTCTGAATCCCATAAAGGCCTCCGCGACTCAAATACAATTACTCTCTATCAGACAGAAACACTCTTCCTCTCGCCCTGCAAAGCTTTCTGCCACAGAGCTTAGAGGTCTTACAATAACCGAACCCGAGAAAGTTTCACTTTTTTTCGGGAAAAGCTTCTCAGTCTGTCGGATTTAAATCTTATTTTCGAAAACGTATATTTAGAAAACGCGAAATTATTTTCTGACATTTTTTCCTGTATGACTTTAAGAAAATAAATTGTTTTCGGATGCTATTTAAATGTGTGTATGTCTATTTGTTTATTTATCATTTTATCTATTTCGTATGTAATGTTCTGTTCATCCTTATTGTTTATTTATTTTGTGTTTTTGTGTATGATTATTTTTGTTTATGAATTTATGTATTTATTTCGTGTTTTTGTCTATTCTTATTTTGTCTATTTATTTATTTTGTGTTTTTGTCTGTTCTTACTTTGTATATTTATTTATTTTGTTTTTTTGTCTCTTCCTATTTTGTATATTTATTTATTTTGTGGTTTTGTCTATTCTTATTTTGTATATTTATTTGTTTATTTTTTGTTTTTGTCTGTTTCTATTTTGCATATTTGTATATTTATTTATTTTGTGTTTTTGTCTGTCCTTATTTTGTATATTTGTATATTTATTTATTTCGTATTTTTGTCTCTTCCTATTTTGTATATTTATTTATTTTGTGGTTTTGTCTATTCTTATTTTGTATATTTATTTATTTTGTGTTTTTGTCTGTTCTTATTTTGTATATTTATTTGTTTATTTTGTGTTTTTGTCTGTTTCTATTTTGCATATTTGTATATTTATTTCGTGTTTTTGTCTATTCTTATTTTGTATAACTGTATAATTATTTATTTCGTGTTTTTGTTTAATCTTATATTGTATATTTGTTTATTTATTTATTTTTGGGGTTTCTGTTTAATCATATGATCTGTTAATTATTAACTTTTAGTGTTTAATTATATATTTACGATTAGTTTATTTAATTATTTTGCAATTTAAATTTATTGCAAACGTTACTGTCGGTGACTCGGAATGGTTCTTAACACCCGACAGAAAATATACTAAGGAAAGTAATGAAAAAATGAGACCGATTAAAGAAAAAGGATTTTACGAGAAGTGATAGAAGTTGAGAAACAGAAAGAGAAGAATATGTAACAGTATGAGTTTCATTTTCTTTCCATAGAGCGAAAGACAATGGAAGGGAGGTTGGAATTAAAAGCAGCTAAGGGAGTAAAAATGGCGAAAGTGAATTCTAAATTAGGTCTGCATTACAAGTAAACAATTGGATTTGAGTTCGGTCAGAGACTTTCAATGTGGGAATTCTTTTTGTCTGTTTTTTGGCCGTTTAACGAACGCAAAGTTTTTCCCAAATTAAAAAAAAATGCATTTTAGTTGGGGAAATAGGAAATCAAAAAAGACTTTTTTCTCCGCAGAATGTCATCATAACTTAATTTTTTTTCATTTTGAAGAAGGAGGGAAGAAGCCAGCTGTCATTTCGGTTATGTGGAATAAAATTGTCTTTCAGCTTTAAAAAAATTAAAACTTGGGAAGATTCTCTTCTCCCGAAAAACTTTTTTGATGGAAATTTTATTAACCGGAATTGACAAAGGGTCACTTATATATTAAAACCCAGTGCTCTTCATTGAGATTTTTTTAACGGGAAAACCCTCACGCAATCAATCACCAGACTTTCCCCATCAACGAAAACCATTTACTCTAATGAGAGGAATCGTTAAAACAGAGTGGAATATCAAACAAAGCCGTTTTCCCAAGTATTTCCGAAGTGAACAAACCCATAAAATGTCGGTTTGTTTCCACAGCCTTCTTGTCCCGCCGAGTCATAGAGAAAGTGATCCAACCGGGAGGGCTTCGTCACTTCCCTCGACCTTTCGAACCCTCATTCGAAATTTCGAACGTGTGTTGACCTAAAAAGGGAAGTTTTGTCTGGCGCAAAGAAAGTTTGCTTCGTCGTAAGCAATTTATTTCGGCGAAAGTTCGGCGGGGTTTATTTGTTTCCTTTTTATCACATTATCCATTCACTGGTTTCGAATCTTTATGCCTTCCTTATTTCATTTTCCCGCTGTGGTCTCATTTACGTGCTCACCTGAGTTTTATTTCGGTCCAACACTTTTCCCAAAAGCGCGTTCGCTTAAAGAAAGGGACGGAGGGACTGTCATTCTTGAAAATGTAATCCGTTCGGAAGAAAGTGTTTGCTTTGTGTCGCGGGGTGCGGGAGTCTCTTGTGTAATTGCTGTGAATTTATTTACCTCTCGTGTGGGGATGTTAATCCGAAGGAAGAGACAAACGAGACAATAATTGCAATAAGTGTCGAATTGGAAAAATAGTCGGAGCAGCCATTTTGCCCGAGCGTGCTCTCATTTCGCTGCTGAAAGGAATTAATGCTGCCGGCCGAGTCTTTAACTATAAATTGCGTTTCGAAGATGTCGGTTTGTTCGTTTTTCAGCGATTTACAGCCTCGCACAGAGCTTAACTCAAATATGAGCAAAATTTGTCTTTTTTATTTGACAATTTCTCCTTCTGTGTTTTCTGCTTCCTTTTAAAGCCTCTGCATGCTGGGGTTGATTTATTTTCCCCCGCTTCATCTCATCTTTTGCTTCTTTTCTAATGCGACCTAATCGTCTTTTTTCAATTGCGCTCTTACTTTCCTGTTTTATCTTTTTTTTATTTATTCTTTTTCAAAGTCGTCCCTTCTGTATCTTTCCGTTGTGTTTTCCATGAGTTTGGAGGTTCTCTTTCGTCTTTTTGATCGAAAGCTTTGAAAATTCTTGGGATTTGGCGCTTTTTCTAAGCGTTTTGTCAAGGGAAAAAATATTTCTTTGTTTTCTGATTAAAGCTTTCATCTTCACTTTGGATCTTCTCCAAATTGTCCGAGCAACATTTCATAAAATATTTTCTGCTATTCACAAAATACTTGTATTCGATATTTTTTCTCCTTTTTTTCCTCCCCCCCCTCTTGAGGCCGTTAACGCATTTAACAAATCACAGGGTTTTCGGGCTGTCAAAAAACAAAAAAATTTATTTTTTATTTATCTGAGTTGAAGGGCGTGGCCGGTCAGTCGTCGCGGCTCTAAATTTGATGTGACGTTAGTGGAAGGGAAAATTCATTGAAATTTCACTTATTCGGAAACAGGGAAACCGCCTCGGGCTCAACCAGTTGAAACTTCTTACGAAATTACCTTCGGTTCATCCGGAAGTTCCTTTCTTTACTCTTTTACAAACTTCCCTTCCTGTCCCTTAAAATCCAATTCCATCAGCTCTCACTCTGCTGCCACGATCGTTTGTCACAAACCTCTTAAACCATTTTTCGGATAAGAACAGTCACTGCCCAAATGCATACGACTGTAATGAGAGAGTTTGGAAAGAATAAAGTTCACCCGCATATTTTTTTGAAAATATTTTCACTTTTGTTTGAATTGGAAACGACGCATCTCACTGCTTAACTCCCGGGAGACAAAGAAAGAAAAGTAATAACCGAGGCTTTTTACTTAAGACTGAGAGAAGAGAAAATAAAATAGAAAATTTTCACCATTTAAAAGAGCTAATGTGCCAGTGGTTAATGGGCCGCAGAGCGAAACTGAATATAAAAGATGAAACAAACCGAGGCGGTGAAATGGGAGTTTTTTTTTAAGGAAGAAACTCGAATAGGCGAAGACTTAGAGAGTATTTATCGACTATTACGCCTTTAAAAAAATATAAAAAAAAACGATTTCAGAATTAAAGTTGTTCGAGTGCGGCCAGAAAAGGACGGGCTGACCTATCGGATTTATTATCCTAAAAGTAACGATCATTAAATCAAATGGACGAGAGCGGATGGAAACTCATGACTTTCATTACGTCCTTGCTTAAAAGGGTTGAATTTCAATGCAGAATATTCTTAACATTCGAAATTAAGTGAAGAAAAAAATATTCGAAGCGGTTTAAGTGATTGACTGTTAGTAAATTGAATAATTATAACGATTGTCATTGTCCGATTCTTCCGAATATTTTTCGAACACATTGCGGCGTACACATTCGTGTCACGATGGCTACTTCTGCCACGATCGTTCGGTTTACCGGTTTTTACACTGTTTTAATTTTAACAAAATGTTAAACGCTTACAGTGTAACTGAGTTGTCTCATTTGTGAGGTTTAAATGTTAAGACATTTAAAGGTCAGAGAATCAAAAGATTCGTGAAATGGTTTGTTTACAAATTATATATATTCTTTTTTAAGCAGGTTAGGTTAGAATTTATGAGAATGAAGCACAAACGGGAAAAGTATTTATAATTTTAAAACGCAAATTTGCAACGTTCCAAGCAAAAGACCACAAAATTTTGAAAAAATAATTTCATACTTTTCAGAAATGGAAAGTAGCAGTTAAAAAATTGTAGGTGAAAAGTAACAAATCATTTTTTTTTTCTCCAATCAACCGTCTTCCCAAAGTGGTTGGCCGGGCTCCAAAAGCATCCTTCAATATATCACTAAACCTTTCACCATATTTTTTCTACATTGTCCTTCTAATTTTATTTTCCCTTATTTGCGACCCTTCTGCCATTCATTTTGTATTTCGTGAACGTTATTGTCGGTTCGAATTCACTTGTGCGAGCCCGGGGTTCTGCCAAAACCAAAAATCCCCTCCGCAAGACACATTCGTGCATTGAATTCGAAAACAATTTTTTACTCCGGAATAGGAAAAAAAAATAGAATCACGGAAAGAGATAAAATAGAAATTAAAAGATAAGCCAAAAACCTGATCGAAGGAAAACAAATCAAAAAATAAAGAAAAAAAACTGCATTTAACAATGTCGTTCTGCTGTGGCGCTGCGGGCGGACGTCTAATTATTAGACTTTGTTCTAATTATTAAACATAAGGAAAAAATTTCAATTTTACTCCGATCACAGTTTCAATGAAGTATGAAATTAGAATTTCTTTTTAAAGGAATACACTGAGTTCTTATTTTCAGTTTAAATTTTTTTTTGAGGCGTTTCGTTAAAAGTATACTTTTAGTTATATATTTTAATTTATATTTGAAAAAGTGTTTGCTCATTCCGTTGTCAGATAATGTTTTCGGGATAATATTCGTTTGTCTTGAAGATAAAATGGTGGAGTCACGAAATAAGAGTTAAAACTAACAAAGTTTTATCTAGGAATGAACGCAGGAAGGGCAAATTAGAAAAAAGAATGCTCGGGGATTAGAAGAAGCCTTTAGGGATGAACAAAATGTCAGGCGTAAGGGCAGACACCGGCGAAAGAAGTATTAGAGAAGAGAGGGAAGATAATGTTTCGAGGAAGGAGAATGGCTAAATTCATCGCTGTTGAAAACGAGAGTCGAGGAATGGACATTGGAACAGTTTTAGGAAAATTCAAAAGGGTAATTTTTAGACTCAACCGAGTGTAAGAATTAAGAAACAGCCGAAGAGAAGAAAATAATGGAAAGTGTAACAGAGGAGCGCACGAGAAAGGAATTTTCATTTGAATCGGAACCTGAATTTATAGGAACAAAGCTTCTAATAAGAGGAACCTTTTTGGGGGCAGAAGGTTCAGCACTTAACCTCTCAAGAGAAGTCATTTCGCATAGCGATTTTATTTGAAATCCAAACTTCCTTTGGGATAACAGAACGGAATTAGAATTTGACTTCTGTGCATCCATGAAAAGAAGAATTCCTCATATTGTTGAATGAATACGTGTTGGTTACTCCCCTCTTTCAAGGATGTCCTTCAGTGCGCAGAGGTGGAAATCTGTGTGAAACAATGCGTGTCCTGTGATTAATTACATTTCTCCTGCATTAAGACAAAACATTAATTAATTAAACTATTCGATTAATTTACATAAGATTGAGTGCGCGAACAGTCGGGCTGTCACGGTCCGTTGGATCAGAAGTAAAAAGCGCCGCCTTGTTATTGTTACATTCGAGAGCAGTGGGGACGTAAAAAGCTTCTGCGGAGCATCTCAAGTGCTTCCCAAAGTCAGAAACCTTTTCCAGGACGACAGTCAAGAAATATAATGAGGAACACCCCATGGAGTGCCCTGTCGGACAGAGGGGACGTCAAAATGCACAAAACTGACCGAAACTAAATTGCCGTATTAATAACTCCCAGCAAAGTAGTGAGGAAACAATATTCGGCCGAAAACTCCGGAAAGAAAATCCGAGTTGGCAATTTCCCGTTTCCAGAATTCTCCAGTAAACAAAGAAATTCACTGGAGAGAACGTTTAACTTTTAACGATTCATTTAAACAATATATGGGGAGCGTGCCCGAGGACGGCCCTCTGTTCTTATCTATCTCAATACAAATTCATTTTGGAAAAGTTTTGCCATTTTTCAGGAGCGGTCCTTTCCTGCACCTGCTACGCACCCCCTTTCCGGGCTGTCTCACCCCCAAAAACCCTTCATCCCCTCCAAGACGTGCCCTCCGCCTTTTTAGGTTTTAACACCGGTAGAAAAAACGATTCACTGCAGTGAAAATCATAAACTTCGGTATTAGCGTGGCTGCGTATTTGAAATGTTGAGCTTAACGATTTTGAAAATATCGGTAATATCAGAAGGCTGTGGCTGTTTGCGGCATTTACGCGTAATACCGGGAGGGAATTCGTTTGTCGCGTGATCGAAAATGAATTCTGCAGTGTCTCTCCCTGCAGGGCTCGAGTTTCGTCATGTTTATGAAAATCTCATCTGGGATCTCAGTTTGTCACGTTTCGAGCATAATTCTCGCAAACGCGTTAAAGATGTTCGGTAATTACTTGGGATGGTTTAAATGAGTTTTCTTTAAACTGTTGCTTCTTCTCCTTTGCCAATTTCCTCCTGCCACAATGGCGAATTTGGGGAGGCGAGCATTCCCTCCCGTACCCAGCAGAAGAAACGTTCATTTATTTTCACTCTTTTTTTTTTTTTATTTAAACCCTTCCGCCGAAAGTGGTTGCGGTTATCGTTTGTGATTTATAAAATAAGAAAAGGAAGATCCCGAAATAAAGACCCGATATGAACCTTAAATTTTCTAACCGACGAAACAATTCTCTGAATTACCTTTTCTAAATTGCGTTTTAATCAAAATTTATGAGATTCTTGTTTTCATTAGCAGCGTTCATCTTAGTCTCGTTTTAATTATTGCCATTACCCCACGAGGTTACCTTTCGTTTTGCACTTTTCCGTTTTTCCCCGTGACTACATAGCCATTTTGGGCGTCTTTCGTCTCCTCCCATTTGCACTTTCCTTTGAAAGATTCCTCGAGTCGGCCACTTAAAGGTTCCCTTTGATTAAGGGGCGCATCGAAGCGGTTCGGCTCTTTGGAAGTGACCAAAGAGAAACCCTTTAAAAGAAAGGGTTGAGCTGAAAGGACGGCGGTCAGGGCGTTTGCCAAATATGAGAGGTCAAGAGACCGCTAATCGAATTCACACCAGAAAACTCCCCGACGACGTTCCGGCGCCGATCTTAACCATTCTGACGCATTCTTTTAAAACTAATGGAATTTTCCCTTCGACCCCTCCTTTTCCACCCTCTGTTTATTTTCCCAAACCTCGCCTTCTCTTCCCCGCATTAAAGAATCCTGTATCTTCGCAAAATCGGTTTGATTGAGTTAATTTAATTTAAAGATCTTGAGATACCCCCGGAACGTGAGAAGAAAATTTGATGATTGCAAAAAACAGAAAAAGAATAAAGCTTTGTTCTCATTCGGGTTTATTTCTTCTTTGAGGAGAGAAAAATGAAGCGAAATGTGCGGGCGTTAAAACTCTCTTTTAAAAAATCCTTTGCTTCAGCCCTTTGTGCCACCCTTTGTTTTTCTTTTTTTTAATTTCATAAGGGAAAATGACAAGAACTGTCATCTAAGGCATCCACTGCCACCGGCAAATATCCGACAGCCTTTTAAAGGTTGTGCAGAAGTGAATTCCGAAGCAGCGGTTAATGAATGCGAGAGGACATTCAGGAAATCATAAAATCAGTTTTGATGAATTCAAGTGGCCATAAAGAGTGTATGGCGGTGCAAAATGGCTGACTTATGAGAAGAGCTCCGTTACGGGGATGGCCGACGGAATCAAAATTGTATCATTTTCTCAGCTCTTTTTATGGGAAATGTTCGCTTTTACCGTAAAATGTATACATTTCCCAAAAAAGTTGGGTATATGTGAACTGAATGTATATGTATACTTACCTTCACGTTTTAAGAAAAGTTGAAAACAAATAAATTAAACCTTTGCACTCGAGCGGCAAATGTTTTTAACACTTTAAATCGACTCTGTGTCGTCTTTTGTAACTGCATCTTTTTATTTATAATATGCAGTAATATACATTTTTGACTTATATACAGATTTATCATATTACAGAAATCAAAATTCACAATTATGTGGCTTTTCCCAATCTAAAAGTTGCTTAGTATTTTCGTGTATTCTTCTCCATTTTTGCATCTTCCCATTCATCTGATTATCTTTTTCTTCTCTTTCCTTTATTTTCTCTTTTATGCTCTTTATATTCACCTCCGTTATATGCAGCTGCTCTATCTTCATTTCTATTTCTCTTATTACAATTTTCTGGCTGCATCTTGGACATTATTTCACAAAATATCACACCACAACCAATTACAGATTGTAATATTTATTAAAATTTATCGTTTTCGACATGTAAATGAATAAATCAGTGAGATTTTATTATTAATAACATCGTTTGTTTGCTTATAAATATTTTCAAGTACTGTAAAGTGTTTGCCCAATTTGGCCGGAATCGTCTTGAGTTGCTCGTTCGCGCAAGCAAAAAAGGCCTCGAGTGCAAAGGGTTAGAAATGTTGTTGCAGTAAAAAAATATTTATTTAAATACATATAATATAAAGGTTTTAATTAAAAAATAAAAATAACAAACAAAACATACTTTTCTTTGCATAATATATAATATGCCGATCTCATAAATACAATTTTCGTTACAGTTTTTCAAGTAATAGCATACTTTTCTTTATTATAACAGTAATTTTGTATGATCAGTGAAACGATAAATCAATATACATTTCCCTTATTTGAAATTGTAAATGTTAGTTGAATGCACATTTCCACAAATATGTATATTCCCCGCAATACTTTTAGAGTAACTCAATTCAGTGATTGCTCAATTGCAGTCAGCAGTGTTTGATTATTGAGGAAGAGGTTTTTCGTGAATAAATCCAAGCTTATTGTTATTAGGGGTTGGCGCCCGAAGGGTAAATGAAGGAATATGATCCAGTGGACGCAATGCCGAAGGGTGAACATCCCCCAGTCGAAGGGAACGAACTCCCCCGTCTTGCGAGATGGAGTCAAGCCCTGTTTTTAGAACTGATTGAAAAAGTCTTCTCCGGAAAAGTTATTGGATTTATGGGAGGATGGGTATTAGAATTAAATAATGTCGCATAAAAAAATGTAAAGGAATTCATTCGGGGACGGAAAAAGTTTTTTGTCACCGTGACAAAAAGTCAAAAACGTAGCTGTCATTGCCAGCCTCGAGATCACCTTATTTCTGAAATTTTCTTCAATTTCTTTCTTTTTTTATGTTTTTCCTTCAATAAACTTTTCCCCCTTTTCCATTTTCATGTTTTTCAATTTTTTTCCCCGAAACATTCTATGCATCACTGAATCAGTGCCAAAGCATGTAGTGACAATATCCTATCAACTTCATTGTCTTTTATTTCCGTCATTTTCCTTTTACGGCCAAGGAGAAATATGACGACAGTCTGTGTTTCCGCCCATCATCCCTTCCTTCCCCTGGAGATGCACTTCCTGCGGTCATCTTCGCTACCCCAACAGCGCTGCCGCTGTCGGCACAAAGAGAAATGCTTTCGAAGGTTTCAAAGGGAA
The DNA here is from genome assembly GCA_028293925.1 of Brueelia nebulosa. Lineage (NCBI taxonomy): Eukaryota > Metazoa > Arthropoda > Insecta > Psocodea > Philopteridae > Brueelia > Brueelia nebulosa. Next base: position 9,071 of record JAQIBA010000332.1, on the reverse strand, counting down.
AAGGGGCAAACATGACAACAGTTCTAAAGGGCGAAACGTTGTAAAGCTAAAAATGAATAAAGTTTAGTTTAAAATTTAATTTAAACGTAATTATAAAAAATAATTCGTAATAAATTGAAAATTAAAAGTTTTCGTTTTACTTCTTAATCAGTTTTTAATCATAAACCGGTTCGCTGTAAAAAAAAAAAGTTCATTATAAACGGAATGGGGTATATTTTCAATTTTCGGTCCGTCTAACCTCTTCTTTGAAGGAATTTTCCGGGCAATTCGTGGCTTTTTATGGAAAGAAATAAAAGTAGTCTGTGGCATTTTAATTGGCGACTCATTGGACGTTCTATTACGGGAGCGATGATTGATCGGTGAGAAATAGATTCAATGATATTTTTATAACGAGAAGTAATCAATCTTTGAAAAGTTGAATGACTGTTAATTTAAATTAACGAATTGTGGAAATTATGAACTGAGCTCAAGTTTCTCCAGGGCAAAAGTTAAAGTTAACGCTGACTAACATAAAGGTAATGGCAGTCGCCGCAGCTGAAACTGTTTCAGTCATTCAATAACTTTTTAGATTGCTATACATCTTTGTTGCCCCCCGTTGATTCTATTGTATTTGTCCGTATGAGGACTTCAGAGGCAGATTGTGCGCTCTCCCGGTGGCTTTTTCAGGACTCCCCCTTGTATTTAGTACTTTCACGGCCGAAATTATCTAAGTTACAGTGAATGACCGAAACTGGATAATGTCGACTTTCACCGGTCGAAGATATGGTGAATGTCAACAGTCAAAAATAAGGGTATTTAACAACTATTTCGGACATACACCAACCGAATATGTCAGTGCTGGCACCAGTGAAAGTCGACATTCTCCGGATGTTTCGCTGTTACGTCTGCAGACTGCATCAATTGTGCGAATACTAAACCGTCACTCTTTTTTTTCATTTCAGTGCTGGAAGTGAGTGCCATCACCGGGGGCGTAGCCAAGCTCCCGTGCGATATGAAATTACCAGTTCCCGGGGATAAAATTTATTTAATAATCTGGTACAAAGAGGGGAACGCCTCGCCCATTTACAGGTATGTTTGGCGACGCAGTGATCGCACAAACGGGCATCGATTGACATATCCGTTTTATCCCCAGCTTCGACTCCAGAGGAAAGGCGTTAAAGGACGGAAAGCATTGGGCGAATGAAGACATTCTCACAGGGCGTGCCTTCTTCAGGGCAAGCGATGATCCTGCTCGACTCATGATAGAAAACGTGAAGGAGCAGGACTCGGGGACGTACAAGTGCAGGGTCGACTATAAGAAATCGCCGACGAAGAACACGAGAGTCAATCTGACTGTAATCGGTAAGCGTTTTGTTTTGGGGGCACGGGGGGGGGGGGGTTTGCGGCGAGAGGTTTTGAGTAACTTCCTAGAGGTCTGCGGCAAAAGCCCGGATGCGGGTTGGAGATTTTTTCGAGGAAAGGAAACAAAACCCTCGGCCCCGGAACCGCAAATCCGCAGCGAACAATAAGGGTTGCGTACGAGTCTTTCGGAAAGAAAAATTATTAAAGGAGTCAACTTTCCGCAATCTCTTCGCCGAGCCATTTTTCCTATGCTTAATTCCCTTCAGGTGTTTTTTTATAACTTTTTTAATAACGCGAAAGCTCCGATGCGAATTTGAATCGGATTGTTTTTTTAGCCATTTCGTATCGTTGTCGCTTCGCATGGGGGAATTAAAATGTTAGAACCATCGAAAATTCACTGAGCGAAGTGTCCAAATAAAAATTCGTTCGGAAAAAGTCCGCTTTTATCCACGGTTAGTTCTTTTATTGAATAAAAATGACAATATAAATCATTAAAAAAAGAAAAAAAACATTTAATTCTGAAGATTAATGCCTGGTGTTGTCACTGGGAAAAAAAATAATTTAAGGATTCCAACTATTTGTAGCTTTCGCATCGAAGTGTATATGCTTTTCAGACTGTGCGCGACTTTTCGGAGAATTGGGAAGTTTCCACGATTTTTAATTTTTTTAAGCGGGAATATTTATTCATAAAAATTTATTAAGAACGACAAATCGACGGAGTTTTAATTTCGTTAACGCCAAAATCTGTTTAGACTTCTCTGCATTGCAATACAGAGAAATCTAAACGGGTTTTAGAAGGGGTATTTCTATAACGTTTTGTTAGTGGCGCTCAAATTTACTAATTAATTTATTTTACTGTATTTAATAATTATTTAATAATTTATTTAATAATAATTAATTAATAATTTTATTTAATAATTATTAATTTATTTTACTGTAAGATTTTATTAAGCTTTTGTTGTATTATTTTAAGAGTTATCAATACAATTCTATTAATTATATATTTGTCGCATGAAAATAACAAAATATACAAAACATAACATTCTCTCAGTCTTCTGCTTTTTCTTTAATACTCTTACTTAGTTCTATTATTAGTATTTAGTTGGTTGTTTTTAGTTTTTATTACTATTAATTACATTTGTATTTATAAATACATTACATATGTTTACATATTATTACATAATTTAAAGATAAACTCTTTGTTTCTTCTGTTATTTAATTAATATTATATTTATAAGGTATTGTAAAGCATTTTAATGAACTTTCACTTTGTAAGTAACTCTTATGGGTGGAAAACGAAAAATTTTGTATTGTCAAAATACTTTTGAGCGCTACTGTATTCTAGTAATAATGGAATGGAGAGGAATTAGAAATTTTATAAAACTGCCACAATTATTACTTCATAATTACGGAATTTCCTTTCGCTGTTCTGTTTCCGGGTTTTGTGAAATTTCTTAGCAATCCTCAGAATCATCAGTGTAATTCACTAAAAGATAAGACTTAATATTGTAGTGATTGGGAGTGTGTTTGAAGGGAAAATAATTTGTGAATGCAGGAGTTCATATTTTTGCAAAGAAAACGCCGATAATATATAAATAGTATATATAATAAGTAAAAATGTACATATAATAAAATAATAAAATACTATATAACAAAAAAAAAGTCGAGTATCACAAAATAACAATAATCACAAAAAGAATGAAAACAGCAGATTTTCATTCCCAATTTTAGTTAAAAGCAAATGAAAGAGATATTTTTTTTCGAATCGAAAACCAAAGAAAAGATAAACTCCGAAGTCACACCGCTTATATTAAAAACGCTGTCGGAAAAGTATAAAGGATCACTGAAGAGGGAATTTCTTTCCGCTCATAAAACATCAATAACTACAATTCAGGGAGTTTGATCTTTATTTTCTTTCCTTGCTGGAAAAAATAAGTGTGCTGGAATCTTCTCAAATTCAAAATCTCGAGTGCACCCTTTGGAGCATGCAAAGAAGGAAGGAACTCCGGAGAAAAAATTTCAAATCTCGCGGAGAACACTTCGGGAACCCAATTCAAAATACCTTCTTTTTCATAAAAACTTCTCCGTTGTGCTCAAATGTATTTTGACAATACAAAATTTTTCGTTTTTCACCCGTAAGAGTTACTTACAAAGTGAAATTTCATTAAAATGCTTTAGTATTGATAATACAGTGCGGTGCTGAAATTAGGACACTATGAATTTCTGAATATATCACTTACTGAAGGCGTTTATGAATGCCACAGGTACTCAAAACATTTTCTGTTTATGATGATGGAAACTTTAAATATATCAAAATTTGTTGAATCCCGCTTGCGTTTTGCCCAGGTACAATAAAAGGTTTTCACCCCTGTGCACGAAATTAGGACAGTTTGTTATTTCTTGCGATATCGTTTGATAAGTTACATTAAATTCACCACTACAGTGTTTTACTTTTATTTTTCATATTATTAAGCTTAGTTTTATATATTGAGGTATAAAATTGGGGTTTTAGGAGACACAGAAAAACATGGGACGAAAGAAGGCTTTAACACCCACTAAGAGGGCAAAAATTGATATTTTAAAAGCGGACAGAAAAAACATGAGTCAAATATCGAGGGAAATCGGACGCTCGAGCCATTTAATAATAACTATTTAAGTCTGGGTAGCAATTATGGCGTTATATCATAGAAAAAAAGAAAAGGGGCTCTTTCGGAGCGGGATAAAAGGAGGGTTTTGAGGGAAGTGAGCAACAATGTGACAAGCGCATCCCAAATTAAAGCAAAATTGGGCCTCAACTGTTCACGCTGGACAGTGGGACGAGTGCTGAAGAACTCAGACAGCCTCGTTTTTAAAAAAATGATGGCCAAACCTCCCTTAACCGAGCACCATAAGTGTGCAAGACTGGCATGGGCCAAGACTCACATGTCTTGGACTAAATAGTGGGGAAAGTCATCTTTAGCGATGAAAAAACTTTAATCTGAATGGTCCTGATGAGTTCCGGAGCTATTGACATTGCCTTCGAAGAGGCAAAGTGGAGGCAGAGATGTGAGCAAAGTGGGGAGCGTTTGGAGCAAGAGGTACGAGCGACTTGGTGTTCCTAGAGAATACTTTAACATCAGAGGGATATGTCCAAGTCCTCGAAACCCATCTCCTTCCTCAGGCTACGAGAATGGTTGGTAAAAAATGGACTTTTCGACAAGATAATGCCTCCATCCACTCCTTAAAATTCACCCAAACCTGGCTTCGCGAAAAAAAGTCAGTGTTATGACATGGCCAGCGAAGAGTTCAGATATGAATCATACTGAAAGTCTCTGGGGCATACTTGTGGAGCTTGTTTACGCCAACTGCCGACAGTTTTTAACCAAAGAATAACTGAAGTCTGCCAGTTTTGAGAGGTGAGTCAAAATTTCGAAAACCACCTTAGAAAAACTAATCGCCTCCATGCCAGAGAGAGTATATGATGTTATTCGAGGTAGTGGTAAACCCACACAATATTAGGTATATAGTTTTTCTTATTTTTTTGTATGTATATAAAACTTTTAAAGGGTGTCCTAATTTCGTGCACCAGGCAAAATTTTGTTTTTTTTTAGAATTATAAGTTTTTTTTATTGTTGTTTAAAATTCGAATGATTACTTGATTTTAGCCTTAATACTACACATATCCACAAAATTTTTGGCAACTAAATCCTAAAACCTAAAAGATATGGACAAAATCAAGGGTGTCCTAATTTCGTGCACCGCACTGTATAACTAAATATAATATCTAAAAACTATCAAATTTTGTATTGTCAGAATCTAAAGTCCGCAGTCGACGAAAGTTCTGTAAAACCATTCGATTTCAACCCTTATTTAATTAGATTTCCGCCAAGTAGCAATATAATTTACACAAATTAGGATTGTAATTTTTCACGTCAGTATTTTACGGTATTCTTAAATTGTTAGCCGTTGCGGACGATAGACATAAATAAAAAAAAGAAGAAGAAAGTGGTTGAAATTTACGGCGGAACCGTTAAGACCCTCCCCCCGCAGCGCCCTTAATTTATTTACTTCCCCTCAGCGGACATATTCATAACATTCATAAATAATTAATTATTAAACGAACATTTTAATAAGCCGCGAACGTAAATCAAAGTTTAAATGAAGTGTTAAACATTAACGATTGTTTACATGGGTGTTCGAGGGAGGGGGAGACAGGGGGGGGGGGAGCAAAACGGAGACAAAGCCCAGGGAAAGGGATATTTTACTTTCCCGAGTCAGCAACAGGGAAACGGGAATGTGTACTTTCGCTTGTTTTAAAACTAAACCTAATATTAATTTTCCGAGCCATTGGAGGATCCACGATTGCGGTCCACCCTGCAGCATACGTCCTCGTTTATCACGAGAGAAATTCAAATTTCTTCCTTCTCTACTAACGAATTTTAATTTTCTCTGTATCGGGGAAATAAATGGGTTTGTAACCGAATAACGGTCCCCCGCCTCCTCAGGTGTTTCCAATTGAAATTGCCATGGGGTGAGTTTTTTTCCAACCCCCGAGATTTTTCACTCTCCCCTCTCGGTGAGCCACCCCAAAGCGAAGGGAAATCCGGCGCCGGGTTGTACGGTATTGTACGATCCCCCGGAAAAGCTGATCGTCAGCAGGGTTCGCGAATAACTACAGAAGGAGACAGATGACACAAAAAAAAAGCGGTCAGTGTAAGAGAAGATGAAGGAAATCAGACGTGAAGGGGGTGTCATTTTCGCTCGGTTTTCATTCATTAAAGTCAACAGAGAATTAATTTATTAATGGAGATATTTCTAACGGTGAAATGAACACAGTGTGAAAATTTAGGTTTGAAAGCAAACGGGTCTTTTTTTGTTGTTTCCCTCTTTGGAATTTTCCGAATTAGAAGAAGTTACATTAAGAAAAGCGGCATCGGGGTGGAAAAAGAAAAACAATATCAAGAAAAGAGAGGAAAAGTGACAATAAACGACAATACCCTGTCGACCGAAAAATAAATTTAAATCGTGAAAGTTCAAAAAAAAAAAAAAACTGTTTTTGTTACTGTCCTTTGATCTTTCATTTTGAAATTCCTCAGCCATCAAAGGAACCCAAAAGAATTTTTTGAATTTAAATAAATTACAATTTTGGTGAGATTTTTGGGTCGAAAAAACTGTGAAAGAGGGAAAAAAACTTCCATTTCTTAAATCACAGATGAAATTCGTGCGAGAAAAGCGGAGAGAATTGTATATTAATTTTATGGAAATTCACATATAATTTTCGAAACAAATTAATTGAAAGAAAACAATTAATTAGTGAATAATTTTTTGTGAATTCGGTACTTTCACTTCGGAGAAATCGGTACAATTTTATTTGGAAGGACAATTTCTTTCCTTTGTTTTCCATTGGTGTTCACAGGCAAAGCTTCTCTAAATACTGAAGTCATAGAGCTTTCATTGCTATTACTCTGTGACTTTCTGATTCGTAAACTCTATGGTCGAAGTGTGTATTGCGTTGCAGAATCCGCATTTTCAAATTTACCTTAACTGCAAAGATTTTCCCGTGACTTCCGTTTCCGTTTTCGCATTCGCAATTCGAACACATTAGCGAAATTATCGAAAATTGAAGGTTTTACAATCAAAGGCTAATTTGGATTTAGGGAAAAAAAAAATCGAGAAATTCTCCGGGGAAACGAAATACCGGTTGAAGTTTTACTTTTTGCTATATTATACCGAAGTGAATTTTTCATTTCGAATGCTGAACTCAATCGGAATTAAATTTTACGTAATATTACATTAGAATGAAAATTTTAACTCTTCGACATGCAGTTGAATTTTTGTGTAAATATTTGAGGTCTTTTTATTAAAAACGAACGGGTTTTTGCGTGTTTGTCGTGGCGGGTGCCAATTACGATGTCGGAAGATTAAGGCGTTTCCCCGGCCGGGGGCGAAGGGGGGGAGGATTTTTATTCGGAAAGCGGAAACAGAACTCCCGAAAGAGCCAAAGGCCGAAAGTTAGTTGCAGAGCGATCGGGAAGGATAGACCGCGGCCCAGTGGTTAGCCCATGCAAATGAATTGCAGGGAACCCTCTTCACGACTTGTTACAGCCTTAAGCCTTTACTGAAAGTTGATTTATTCAAAGTTGAAAATTAGTTAAATCGAGCTAACCTAAAACCATTTCGATGGTGTCCTCTTCCCCTCTTAGTTTGTTGTTGCCTTGTTTTGTTCTTAACTTTCCATAAAAAAAAAAAAAGCGAGAGACGTTTCTTATTTTCCCACCCACTCGAAAAAGGTTATTTTTGCTTTGTGAATTTGAAAAGGTTTTGTCGTAAAAATCGTAAAATAAAAGTAATTTACAGACAGGAATCTCACGAAATTGGGGAGGAAATTGGGGACATTTACTGACGTCTTCCACTGCAAACACATTGGCTTTTACTTTGTCTAAAATCTAAACTCTTTGTTACCAAACGGCGGAAATTGAGTGGAATACCAAAGCGACAAAGTTTTCATAACCTGTCGTTTTCCAAAGGACTCATTTATCGATTTATAAACTGAATAAAAGATCTGATGGAAATCCCTTACCACCTCGAAAGTCGAAAAAAATGGTGGAAACGGATCGAAAATCTACCCTTATTTTGGAAAATAAATTTTAAAAATTTTGACGATGATGAATTACTCCCAAAACATATTTTCGAATAAACACTTTGGAAAATTTTGATTATTTGCACAAACCAAAGAGGGGATGAAGATGCCCCACGTGAAACGAGCTTCGGGGGGCGAAAATCCGTCCAGCATCCCCTTCTCCCCTCACCCCCGTTTCTGCTGCAGTCGCTAAGGGGTTAATATTTTGGATCGTTTATGTTTATCTTCGCCGCTGAACCGGTGGAAAAGCCGAAAAGGATTTATGACTCGTCAATTGTTCCTTGACGTTTTCAAAGTGTTAAGCTTTTCCTTCAAGTTGGCAGCCCTTCAAAAAAAAAAAAAATTTTATTGCTGAATTTAGCCCTTCAACTGATTTTATTTTCGTGTCACGGCATGTAGCTGTCTCTGTATGAAAGAGTTTATTCTTTGCATTTTCAGCTCGTATTTTATTTATTGCCGAGACTTTTCTTTGTGCTTTTACTTTGTCTTGTTTTTTTTTTGTAAGGGGTGGCTGTTAAGGGGAACCCCCGTCCAGTTTAAAACTCGAATAATTTTATGGTCTCGATTGAGAGGTTTTAAAATAAAAATTTATTCGTTCGAATGAAAGGCGCCCCAAATTATCCGTTCTCTGTTTCAGTTCCTCCGGAGAGGATCAGCGTGATCGATGAAAAAGGTCACCACATTCCGCACTACATGATGGGCCCCTACAACGAAGGCTCCAACGTGGAGATCACGTGCATAGCCACGGGCGGCCGCCCCTCCCCGAGGGTGTCCTGGTGGATGGAGAACGCCCTCATAGACGATCAGTACGAGCAGGTGTCTCCCAAAATGGTGAAGAACGTCCTGAGACTGGAGAACATCGGCAGACAGTACCTGAACGTCGTGTTCACATGCCAGGCGACGAACAACAACATCATTGCGCCCGTGTCGAGCGCCATCACGATAGACATTAACCGTAAGTAGTGACATATTTTGGGGGGGAGGGGAGGGGGAGGGCCCTTCGGAGTGGCCATCAGTTACGAGTCATAAGCTCTCCGGTGTAAAATGTCATCCCTAATTAATTCAAATAAATTAGCCTTGGCCCAAATCATTTCGCTGGTTCACCAATGCC
>JAQIBA010000331.1:0-24164 GCA_028293925.1 Brueelia nebulosa | reverse complement strand
CCAACAATTCGCGCGTGGAGCATTTGGAAAAATATACAAACTGGGGGGAGTCACGTTTTCGTGATTTATATCTCCGAATTCTCGCCCTTTGGCTACATATGTTCCAACGATCCGGGGTGCTGAGTTTCAGATAAAAATTTCTCTGTAATTCGATTCGTCCAAATTTCTTTCCGCGAATTGAACTGTCTTTGAAAGGGAAAACTGAAAAGAAAAGGGCGTTCAATCACGCGACCGGGTTTCGCCTTATGTGTCTCTTTTCTCGGAAAATAAATGACTAAAAAACCCAAATTAAATTAAACTATATATGCAGAGAATGGGAGAAAAGAGTTGGAAAGCTCCGCTCAAATCGTTTTCAAAATACAATCCGTCCTTTGTCCCGAACGCCTCGCTTGACTTTCCTTTGCTCATTTCTAGACAAAACTCGCCCTTTTGCTTCTCTCTATTGTAATCCCGCATTGTTGGAAATTATTTCCAGGTATTCCTTTCTCTAAGGACGGGAAATGATGATTGTGAAAAGGTTCGCTGTTAATCTGTGCAGAAGAAATCCGAGTTACAGCAAAGTTTCTGTTTGAAAGGAATCGGGTCAGAGGGCGAAGAAAAAAATAAAATCGTTAAAATACTGAACCGCTTTTACAGTATTTTGACAATACAAAATAATATTGTTTCTTTGTTAATTACTTTATTATGTATTATTTAGTTATCAATACTATTATATTTGTTTAATTAAAACAAAAAAACATACAAAACATAACATTCTTCTTTTCTTTAATACTCTTACATAGTTCTATTATTAATAGATAATTTTAAAGATAAACTCTTTGTTTCTTCTGTTATTTAATTAATACAGTAGCGCTCAAAAGTATTATGAGAAGACAAAATTTTTAGTTTTCCACCGGTAAGAGTTACTTAGTGATATTTATTTAAAATACTTTACAACATTTATAAATATAATATTAATTAAATAACAGAAGAAACAAAGAGTTTATTTTAATAAAAATAGAACTAAGTAAGAGTATTAAAGAAAAAGCAGAAGACTAAAATGTTATGTTTTGGATATTTTTATATTTTAATACCGACAAATATATTATTAATAGTATTGATAAATAAATAATACGTAATGAATTCTTACAGTAAAATAATTAAATAATAAACTCTTAAATTTTGTATTGTTAAAATACTTTAGAGCGTTACTGTATAACATATTAATTAAATAACAGAAGCAACAAAGAGTTTATCTTTAAAATATAAACTAAGAGAACAACAATAACATAGAACTAAATAACAGTATTAAGACAGTGTCAAGAAAAAGCAGAAGAATGTTATGTTTTGTATATTTTGTTATTTTAAGTAGACAAAATATTATTAATAGTATTGAAACTAAATAATACAACCCTAAAATAATTATATAATACAACTCTAAAATAATAAACAAATAACTAAATAACACGACTAAAACACACAAAACTAAAATCATACAACCTTAGAATAATACACAACTATAATAAATTCTTACAGTAAAATAATTAACTAAGAAACCATTAAATTTTGTATTGTCAAAATACTTTTGAGCGTTATCTATCTTATCTTCAGGTAAAGTAAAACTTAGTCGTTTGACTGCACATTTGCATTCTCTATGACCACGAAAGCCGTTGTTTGTCTAATGAAAAGGCATTTGTCAGGGGAAAACTTGAAAGATGATACAAAAGGCAAATTGAAGGAAAAAGAGTTTTCCTCTTCCCCAAGGAGGTCTACTCAAGTGGAATTCCAAGATGTACAATTCCGCTTATCATTTTTTTCATGAACTTCTCTTCATGATTTATGAACCTGTTCAATTCGAGCTTCCGTATGATTTGTGCCGTAGGCTGTGAAAATGGCGAAAGTCGAATATAAATCACGAAACAGAGGAGTTGTGTCACTGGTGAAAGCTTAAATTTTCGGATTTCTTAAGAACTCTGAGTGCTTTCCGTGAGACTATTCTGTGTCAAATCAAAAGGGGGTCGACTCCTTTTCTCGGAGTTTTAATTTTTCCTTTCGATGAAAAATTATTTTCCCGTTGGTCAAACGATGACCGTTAGTTCAAAAAATGTCCGCCATTCTTAGTCACTCTCCTTTTGGCAAATTCTAATTTAGGTTTCGAGTTTCTGAACCCTTTTCGGGCGAACAATTAATTTGAGGAAAGCCGATACCGAAATTCGGGCTTAGCAGGGAAGACATTACGTGGATTTATAAACCGCATAATCAACCGTTTCCCGTTCGACCTGTGACTGAACCATAAATTTCGCTTTGGGTTTATCCAAAATGGAAAAAAAAAATAATTTGGATCTGGCAATTATTTGAAAAGCCATGTCAAAGATGTCCTCCCGAACGGAACAATCAAACACGAGAGCGCTTTCACCGAAATAATGAAATTCAATATGGAACCCTTTCCAAATGGCGACCGAATAAATTTCGTTTAAGAAAATAACGGTTAAAGAGCGTTGTCTGTGTTCCCTTTTTTAATTGATGTTCATTCATTTCTTCCCAAAGACCGCCTTATTAGAGTAAAACCAGTTGAATGTATGTTTGTATTTAACGAATGTTAACATGAAAATGCCAAATCAGACTTTTCCTCTCACACATATATATTTTTTAATATATATAATTTATACTGTGAATTCGTTAAAACCGCATTTTTTATCCCATTGAAATTTCACCATAAAATTGGAAATTTAATGAAATGAAAAAAAAAATAAATTGTGCCAGATTTTTCGTTACTCTGTGGTTAAATTTATTTTTCTCCCGCTCTATGACAAACGAAGGCTGTTAATTTAAGTTAAAAAGTTTAAGGGATGCTTTCATGTCGCGGCTCAACCTGAGACCAATCAAACCATAAATAAAGAAGGCATTAAAAAAGATAAAAAGAAAATTTAGAACGGGAATTTAATTAGAAATGAAGGTTAACCTCTGTCTATGACAGTTTTTCGAAATTCGCCTGATAAAATATTCTCAGACTCAATTTTTATGCCTAATTTATTATTTTTTAAGCTCAAAGGAATAAAATATATAAACTTAAGTGAGACATGCGCTTAAGAGAGAAAAAAAGGAGGCAGAGAAACATCGGCTCGCTCTCATTATCTCACAAAATTCTTCTTTTTATATTTTTTTAGCGTAGGATTGGTCTATTTATCGCTTATCTATTTATTTATATGTAATTTGTCTAAAGATTGTCTATTTATCTGCACATGTAGTTATTTATTGTTCCTGTAATTCTATTTAATTAACGCTTTCTATTAGTATCTATTTATTTATATGTAATTTCGTCTATTTATTTGCAAATTTACTCTTATTTAATATTTTTTATAATTTATTGTTCGTTTATATCTCTATTTAATTATCGCTTTTCTGTTTATTCTTGTGTGCTTATTTATTTATTTATATGTGATTCATCTATGGATCGTCTATTAATCTGCACATTTATTGTTATTTATTACATGCTTAATTTTTACTTATTTATAATATAATTATTTTTTATTAATTTATATTACACTTCTTGTTTATTTATTTACTGTATATATTTTTTCTTTCTTATATGTATATTTACTTATATATTTTCTTTTCCATGAAAGCCATACTGCCCAGGAAAAACTATAAATGATGATAAAACTATAAATTCCCCTTTCATCCCCAAACCATAGTCAATTAATAAATAAAAACAATTTATTAATGAATTTTTTTTAGTTTTAAATGTTTATAGATATTTGGTTTTTGATATATATATTTGATATGATATATGGATATTTTTTTATTTTTATTTTCTGAATATTTTTATTTTATTTATTTTTTACATACTTTTTATACACATAGACTTTATTATTACCTATTTATTATAGATTTTCTTATTTATTTTCAACAATTATACCAAACGTTCCACACTTTAAACTAACATCTTCTACACAGAAAGCAAGTCGAAAGACATTTCCGAGTTAAAAAAAAAACTATCTCATTATTGTTTATTTATTTATTATATAATCATTGTTTATTAATTTATTTTATTTTTATATAAATAGTAGTAGGCCCCTCTGCCCTCCTAATCCGGACTGGTAATTTTATTTATTTATATTTTTGGTAAATTTGTTATATCTGAATCTATTGAAAATCTTATTGTATTGAATGCGAATTGTATTGATAAAAGTTTGTAAAAAAAACCCCTAATACTTAGGGATGAAATAGGGAAGAAATATATTATTATTATATTATTATGTCGTAGTATTGAATTTCTTTTTTTAAGTATTAATTTATGAAATTAAAGAAAAACACAATACAATGTGACATTAAAATAAAATTGTCAATTTTGTGGGATTTTTCCCGAATTTATTAATTACAAGCAATACATTAAAAGAAATTCCATTTTCCGTTACTTCAAAGAAAGCATTTCTAAATATTTTTCTAAAAGAATTTAGTCGCGAGGGGAAACGATGTGAATTAAAAGCCAACAGACAACGAACGAAGGCTCAAACGCGTTCATCTGTGAACGGGAAATAAGGAAAGAAGAGAATGTCTGTCGCTGATCCTAATGCAAATCCTGAAGGAACGCTCCCTTCAGACGGGAAATGATTTGTTAAAAACAAATTCCCGTCGTTTGTTCTGTTCCACGGCTCGCAGACTCAACATGGAGTTGCGCTGCCGCCGCCACTGCTGAATTAGCTTTTTCCGAAAGGGTTGGCGGCCCACTTAGAGCCCCTGATTCTCCCATAATTCACCAGCTCGCGCGTTTTCGTTCAGTAAACGTTCTTGCTTGAGAGAACTGATTTTATTTTCTGTCTTCCTCTCCTTTGATGTGGAGCCGTTTGAGTTGGCTGCCTCCGCCATTAGCTACTTTAATGCTTAAATCGGGGAGGATCTCCCGAGTGGGGGGAGGACCTGGGGGGGTGGGGACGTAATTAATATTTCGTGTGACCAGTTGGCGCTTCTCAAAGGAAATGTTCTCAGAGTGCGTTTATAATTTGCTAATCGCCAGAGTTTTAATGCAAAAACTCAAACAGTCTCTTATGGCAAATAACACGCTAAAAAATAATCTTTAAATTTTAAATTTTCCAACCGTGAGTTTTAAGGGAAAACAATAAAAAATCATTTCACATATTTTCACCAGTGTAAAAAATGTAAAAACTAATAAATTCTCCGTTATTTATATATTTATTTATATTATAAAATTTAAGAGGAATAACATTTATCTGGGGAAATCCAAAATCCCAATCTCCAAATACGTATGAATTAAAAAGGGATTTTTTATTGTGGCATTTTACGATATTCTTGGATTTTATTCCATTTTCCTCTGTTTGTACATTTTCAGAATATAATTTATTGAGTTGCTTTAAATGGAATTAATTCGTTTCGAAAAAAAGGGAAAACGAACCGCCGATTAAATCCGTCGCATGTGGTGATGTATAATCAAGAGGATTAATAAGGCGTGAGATTAATGGCGGCTAAGATTTGACACCCGTTCTGGAGAATTATGAACACGGAATTTGAACTTTGTTTAATTCAACCAACCTTTTAACTGATGAAGACGTCGGTCCTTTCATTCATTGGGAATCTCTTCCTTTAAAACACTTTCTTTTTAAATTTGCAAATCCATGACCGTTGAAAGGAGCAACTTTCCGAGGTTGGCCACACTGAATGAGTTCGCGCCTTTTTACTCCTAAATGTAATGTTGATGGGTTTAGGAGTAGTTTATTACTTATGATTCTAAATAAAGTGTTTTAGTGAAGATGACCGATATCAAATCAACACCTAATTTCTAACACTGACAAAACTTAAATTTTAATTACTAAACATAACGGTTCATTCAAGTTCTAATCTGTTCAGAATGCAAAAAATCTTTCTCATCGAAACTAACCTCACCTGGTCACTTTCCTAACGAATATTTTGCCACATTATTGCATAATAACGGCAGGAGAAGTCAGAAAATGCACTAAACGTTCAGGTAAACACTAATTAAATTAAATTTAACCACATATAAAGACTTATAGTCATATTCGAATAGAAATTTTGGATTCTGTGAGTAACTCTCCCGAAAATAAACATTGTCGCATACTCCGTATTCCGTTATCCATTACACTTTTGACTCGACCATCTTCGGTTAAAAAGCTTCCTCATCTCCAGTTTAAAAGCAAAATTGAAGATTAATGTTATTGATAAAGGGAAAAATTTATAGTCAGGACATAACACAGAATGGCGCCATGCACAAGTTTTCACGACATCATCATCCCGGCCCGGTGTTGGGAACAACTTTTATGTTTCCTTCGCGTGCCTGCTCTTCAACTCAGCAAAATACTTATTCTTAACTAATAAATTCATAACAGCGAAGGATAAAACCGGGGGAAAATGGTTTCGCCTTAAGTTAAATCGGAGGGATGAAGAAATCCGTTTAATTTAAATTTGAAATGGTCCGCGTGTCGAAACATACCGCTGAATAAACTTTTTTAAAAATGAATGAGTCTCAAAGCTTCTTTTTGCTTTTTTTTTTTTTTAATTTTTGCTTTACTTTTTCCCCCGGAAATTAGATGAGGATTTTGTATTTTTTAAACATAAAAAAAAAAGTCCCGAGCACTGATTTATCTTTTTTGTGTCGGGACGTCTTTCTCTGGGCCCTCATCGGAGGATTTTCTTTTGTCGGAGTGGAGAAAAAAAATTGTGTTAACATTCCCCCGGCGGCCAACCAATGACTGCACTCCTCTCTCAGGAAATTACAAACTTGAATCGACAAATTGAGGTGCGGAAAGAGCAGACAAATTTCCCTTTCGACAAAAAAATCTCGTTGACGAAAAACGCTTATCGATTTTTCGACATTATTTCCTGGGAAAATTCTAATGCAACCAGTAATTTTTTATTTGCTTTGCTCTGATACTGACATGGGGGTGTCTTTTATTTGCACTTTCAACTTCCCTTCATTTTAGGGGGAGATCTCAACGAGATTAGAAGAAAAATGCACGAAACGGGCTTATTTGTTACACAAAGAGTTCCCCATGGGTGGCATAATCTCTCTTTTTGGCCAAACACAGTGTCCTCCTCCTCCTCTACAGGAATTTCATACAGACGTTTCAGCACAGGAATTTCATACAGAAATTTCAGCAAAAGAAATTTCCAACAGACATTTCACCAAAGGAATTTCATACAGACATTCCAGCAAAGGAATTTCATACAGACATTTCAGAAAACGAATTTCATACAGACATTTCAGCAAAAGAAATTTCCAACAGACATTTCAGAAAAGAAATTTCAAACAGACATTTCACCAAAGGAATTTCATACAGACGTTCCAGCAAAGGAATTTCATTCAGATATTTCAGCAAAAGAATTTCATACAGTCATTTCAGCACAGGAATTTCATTCAGATATTTCAGCAAAAGAATTTCATACAGTCATTTCAGCACAGGAATGTCATACAGAAATTTCAGCAAAGGAATTTCATACAGACATTTCAGCACAGGAATTTTGTACAGACATTTCAACAAAGGAATTTATACAGACGTTTCAGTAAAGGGATTTCATACAGTCATTCCAGCACAGGAATTTCATGGAGACATTTCCAGCAATGGATTTTCATGTTGATGCAGCCCAACCACAGAGTTATCAATCTTCGGCCATAGAGTTTATTGTTGTTAGAAAGGTCAGACGGTGGCCAGGAAATTACATAACGCGACATGACAGCATCTTTCCTTTCCAGAAGGAAGTCCTCTTCCTCATTCAAATGAGGTTTTTCGAGGCAGACGAGACTTTCGGAAAAAGGCAGTTTTGCATTCTACTTACCGATGACAGTCAGGTTGACGAAGGAATTCCGGGTGGGCGATTTCTTAAAATCGACTCTGCACTTGTAGCTCCCCGTGTCGGTTTGATTGACATTTTTTAAAGACAGCCTCGACATTCCATCACTCGGTTTGTCTGTCAGTTGGAAATAAATTCTCCCGCTGTAGGATTTCTCCGACCAATGACTCGCTTTCTCCAGAGGTCTTCCCCTGGCGTCCACACTGTACAGGGGGTAGTCGAATTCTTCCCTGTACCATATAATCAGCGTGACGAAGTCGTTTTCCAACGGAGCTGATAAATCGCAGGGGAGATTGGCGATCCCGTTGGCGATGGCTTGGACCTGAGTCATTTCCTCTGCAAAAAGAAAAACGTAAATGTCAGCAAAGACTCCTTTTCCTCCTCATTACGAAAATAATACGCGGTTTTGAAAATTCAAACATGTGGAGCCGAGACGTGAAGACAAACTCGAAATAAACACGGAAAGGGTTAGGAAGCTTTAGAAAATGCTCCTGACGAGAGGAGCATTAAAAGGTTTTAAATGAGGATGCTTTTGATTCATTAGGCCCTGTGAACGCTGTGAGAACTCCCCGTTTATTTAATAGTGACCGTCTTCCGAATTCGGAATGGCTGCCGACCGCTAATAGGTCCTCGTTGTGTTCTTTGGTTGGAAGCTCTTTGATTTAATTATCAGTCTCCGGAACGCTGAAAGGTGAACACGTTCGTCGTGCAAAGGGAACGAAAATCCGGTCAGAGCGGCACATTTAATTCGGAAAACTTGGGAATTCACCTGTGTGTGACTTTTGCAAAGGTTCGGCGGGAACGGAAGTTGTCAAAGAATATTAAAACGGGATTTAAATAATCAGAATTTCTGTGGGATTCCTGAATAAGGGGTTGACAGGGAACTTTTGCATGTTTTTTCGCTGACAGAATTCATATCCTTTGTTCGGTGCACCTTGACATGTGAAAACTCGGAGACAAAAGGAGCTAAAGAATTGGAATTCGGGGCGAAGTATTCAATGAAATCGCCAAGGGACGGTGTCAATAAACCCTCATCATCATTGGAAGATCCATCACTTATTCAGCTGCAGCGGCCATAATTTGGGAATATTCGTCGGGGCGTAAAATTTCTTTTCCATCCGGAGGAAGTGGTAAATCGAAATTAAATCTAACAGCACTAAATAAAAGCTCATTTGAAAGCGACCACAACAAAGCCATTTTAATTATACAAATCCTTGAGAAGGAACACCGACCAAAAGGAGACCTTTGTATCCCTTTTTAGCTTTTATAAATATTCCCTATTTCCTTTCCCGGACAGCCGCAGTTAATTCTCGCTAACAAAGAAAGTATTTCGCTGTGCTTTACCATCTGGACTTGCGGCGCCCTTTGCTCCTTGAAAGCTCCCGAGAAAACCTCTGAAATCTCAAAGTGCGATGTAATTTACGCGCACAAGAACGCATTACACTCGCCATTTCTTCTCCTCGTACGAGCGTACGCATTCAAATGTGAGGCGTAACCCCGTGAAAATAAACTTTTTCATCAAAATTTGCACATTTCTCTTCAAGGCGGAACTATCAACGTATAAACTTGGGAAATATGGGCACGTCCGCTTGCGTAACTTGCCAAACAGGCAAAAAAAAACAAAAAAAACTCGCCCTTACATTCTATACATATTTCATCCGGGGAAAGAACTTACATGTGCTTCCCTTTATTTTCATTTCTCTTTTCGTTTTCACGACTGTCGCTTATACAGCGAGAAACCTGCATTTTAAATCACATCCCTCGCGGTTATGGCATTTTCGATTAGAAATTCCCAGTTGCGCCGTTGGGATGTTCCCGGTTTTTGTTTTCTTCCTTTTGTATACCTTCGGATCGCTGACCTCTCTTCTTTTGATTGAAAGATGCCGTCGTCGCTTTTCAAAACTCTTTGCCGCATCTATATTTTTATATTTGCAAAACTTTTTATATTCTCCTCACACTCGAAGAGGAGGAAAAAGCCAAGTGGGATAATTTTCACTTTCACACACTGTTGTAAGGGAAAAGGAAGAAGATTTAAACACGACAAAATGAAAGTTATGAGCTCAAAAGTTTGTTTAACTCTTTGCCAACTTTTAATGAGCTCTCAGGTCAGTAAGAATGTGATTAAATTTATCGAAAAAAAACTTTGCTTTTGCCCCCCGTCCTTTACCAAAAAAATTCTACAATTGCTGCGGTTATTCCCTTCCGGAATGACAGTGTAAACTTATCACGTCCATTTAAAACAAAATTATTCTAATTACTATAATTATTCTAATTCAGTGATGGCCAACCTTTGATAATATGGGGGCCAAAGTTGAGTTTGGTGTAATTTGGCGGGGCACAACACAAATTAGTCTATTTGCCGAAAGGTAAGAAGGAATTTAAAATCACCAAATATGGGAATAAAAGACCGGGCCACATGCAACGCCTTCACGGCCCGGAGCTTGGGCATCACTGTTCTAATTAATCAACTCTTCCTTTAAATGAAAATTAAAGCAATGAAAGCCCTTAATAAAAAATTATCCCACAGTAATAAATAAGTCCAGTGGTGCCTAATCCACGGCCCATGGGCCATATCCGGCCCGTGAAGGTGTTGTATGTGGCCCGCTCTTTTATTCCTATATTCACATATGTATTTGATGATTTTAGTTCATTTTAATTTTTAAATAAGGCATTATTCTAATTTTAGAATAACTTTCAATGGGAGAATAACTTCAACTTAAAATTCTTTCTTACGTTTCGGCTAAATTTTACATTTACGCTTACGTTTACACTTTGGATTTCCCTTCTTTTTAGATTCTGTCATATAAGTCAAAAGGACTGCTTACATAAAAATATAAAAAGGGTAAAGCCGGAAAAGGAGGCAAAGGCAATAGCCGTGAGAGAATGAGAAGAAAGAGAAAAGTAGAAAAAGAGAAAAGAAGAAAAAGAGAAAAGTACAAAAAGAGAAAAAGGGAAAATGAAAAGAGAGTACAAACTAATTTTAAAAATCCATATTTAATTTTTTTATTGGCCAAATTACACCAAACTCAACTTTGGCCCCCATATTATCAAAGCTTGCCCATCACTGAATAATGCCAACGCCCGAATAAACTATACAAATAAAAAGTAAGCGTTACAATGAATAACATGACGAAGGGTTTAGTTTTTTGTCGTTGTTTGGGGTTGAGAAAATGCCAAAACTCAAAAGGACAGACATCGATTGGGTCTTTCACGTAAAAATGCATAATTAGTCGGAATTATGGGTTTGGATTAACGGCCGAAGAAACTTCGCTGTAATGAATTAAAAAATCATAAATCAGCCCAATCAAATTACGCATTATGATTTGATTAATTGCATTTCTGCAATCAGCGATCAAACAAATTTATTTCGAAATAGAGAACTCGCAAATTAATTTCCCGATAAATTATAATCAGTGTTTTGGAAGGCGCAGAAGTGAAAATGCAAATTGCAAAACCATTCGATGCCTTTTTCTAAGTTATTTTTTTCGGTTTAATCAAACCTAAGGGTCAAATTTATACACCGACAGAAGTGCAAATTAAAAAAACAAAAAAAACCTCTTTTGGCAATCTCTCTAACATTTCCACCCCTTTTTTTTCCGCCCGAAAGCAAACTTAAGTTTACTTCCATAAAACTTTTGACACAATACAATACAAATGAAACAATTAAAAAAGTGGCTGGCGGAGGAAAATAATTTTTTAGCGAAGTTTTTACAACTGAAAAATTTTTTCACTTAAATCCTCACTCAAAGTTTTTACACCCTGGGGATGAGGGTTGTTCTCGAGCGGGATGCCCGAACGACGAGGGTAACCTTTGAGAGTACACCACCGACTTTATAACCGTTTATACCCAACAACATCTACTCGGTTTTTAATTGCGAGTTGTCTTCTTTCGTACTTTCCGACATTTTGAAAAAAATATTTGCTTTTGACACCGTGTGAATAATGAACGTTTTTTGCATAACATTTCAAGATTGTACTACTTATTGCAAAGCAGCAGCTCTTGGCTGGAATAATAAGGAATAAATTATACTGCGATCCCTCCCCCTTGTAAGAATCAAAGGGTTTTCATGTGTTTTAATTAACCCGACATTTTTTCAAAGCGAATATTACTTTACTTTAACTCCCAGCTGAGCTCGAAGGCAGTAACCGAAAATGTTTTTAAAAATGGTTAACTCAACACATATGAAAAAAATATTGGAGAAAATCTCTCTCTTCGGAAACAGATGTTGCAGTAACATTTAACGGTGGTGTGAAAACTTGATTAAAATTTTTCCCAGAGGCCGAACGAAAAAAAAAAAAAGAAAAATCCAGTTTAAAGACATTGGATAAAATTTCTCTTATTTTTCTCAACTCTGCGGATTATGAAAACCGCTCTCAGTTTGATCACTCTAATTTTTAATTTACGAATTGTTTCCCAATTATTTTCCTTTCAATTCTCGGAAAGGCGCCGCTTATCGATCAAATTTATTTTCCTCCTCTCTCTCTCTTTTTTTCCTCTTTTCCCATTCATACTGTTATAAATTAGTCAATTAGGCTATCAATTCCATTTAACAATAAATCAAATTAATAATAATAACAACAAAAATTTCAATTATTGACGTTTTTATATTTAAAAAGAATTAAGAGGCCATTTTTTCAGTTATAAAATATAACTTTTCTGTGGGTTTTTTACAGACGAGTATTAATGGAGTCAGAAACTTTTTTTTCGATCTAATTTCCGTTTTTTATATCCCATATAAAGTTAATTTTAGGCTGGAAAAGTTTATAACCACCTTTTACTTTTACATTATGTATAAATTTTATTTGTATACTTATATATATCCAATTTTATAATCGATATTTTATTAACCCTTTCCGGTCGTATGTCTACTCTCAGCCACCAAAGCTTTTTACCCGTTCTGGTCGTATGTGTTGGCAACACTGCAAAAAAAGATGGCCGAGCGCTCCAATAGAAATTAATATGCTCGATGTGTGAATAATGTTTTCATTTATTCTTTTACATTTCATTTATCTTTAGTTTTCCAAAATGAGTATAATAAATATCAGTTAATATATGTCTACTCTCAGCCACCACAGCAAGGAACTATACGAATATATACGAATCTTACACTGTATGCATTCCTATATCAGTTTAAACTTTTCCTCAATTTCTATTAAACCTTTTCATCAACTAATACAATTGGAGATAACAAAATTTAATCTATACAAAATTTTAGAATTGCAAAGAATATTTTCTAAATTGTATTTATCAGTAATTATAGATTCTCTCTTGTTAAAATATGACTAAATATTACTGAATATTATATATAGGTATCCCTACTCTTTCCAAAAAAATTAATTCCGACCAATAGATACCCATACACAAATTTTATACGACCCCAAATGGGTTAAGTACAAAAATGTTATAATTCTAAACTTTTTCTTGAGTTAATAATGATGTTAAAGACTAAAGAAGAAAATAGGTCGTTTACAATGTTGGGTAATGTCTGACCTCGGGATCGATCGCTGTCAAAAGAAAAGGAATTCGCGTCTGAGGGAAACAATTTTTCTGCAGACTAAAATGTAATTACCAGATGTTGAAATTCCATGTCGCGGAGAGTTTCTCAAAAATCGATTTGTTTGAAAGCTGACTAAATTTCGATTTGACCTGACGGAAACAATTAGCAGACGTTAGAGAAAACCGTTGAAAAATGCAATTTTCATAGGGTGGTAGCACTGAGTGAGTTCGCGCCTTTTCTTCCTGGATGTGACGTTGATGTAATGAATCATTTTAATTTAAGAGTAGTTTTGATTACATTTCTAAATAAAGTGTTTGAGTGAAGATGAGCGGTATTAAATCAGCCCTTAAATTATAATACAAATACAATTACATGTAAAACTTATTTATTAAATATATATGTTGATGTGAATTATCGTTAATGTGAGTCAGCAGTGAAAAATAACAGACATTAATTTCAATACAGCCTCAGTTCGTCTCCATTTTACTTGTGAGTGTAGAGGAAAGAACCATTTTGGAAAACTTGTGAATAATATCGTCGGTGAAAAGCGCAGATGAAAATTCCAATAATCCCCGAAACAATAAAACGATTATCACGCCGAAAACGTTAATCCCTCCTTCATATTTGTTATCCCGCTATCGTACAAATCCAGTTTTTTTAATCCCCGGATATTAAAAAAAAAAAAGATTCAAGTAACTCGCGAGTATAATTTATATTTAATTCTCAGTATTGGTCGTCGAATTCACTTTGTTTTAAAATCTTTCACTAAAGTGTGCTCCACCGGCCATTAAATCGTCAGCAGTGAAATATCGCTCTCCAGTTCGCTAACTTCAATGAATGGAGGCCAACTTCTCAGAAACGTTTCCTGAGTTGTTTGATGTGAGAGATAATTATTTTATTTTTGAGTCCTCAATTTATTCACTTTTACGAAAAAAGGCAAAGTTCTTTTTCGAAATGACGAGTTTTTGAAATTTGGAATAAAAAGTATTTCGGGAGTATTTATTTAATTTACACTTTTGATGTTATTTATTTATTTACTATATACTTGTGTTTATTTATTTATTATATATTTGTTGCCCACTTATGTACTAAATACGTATTGTTAATTTATTCTCTCTACAAATATATTTGTTGTTTATTTATTTACTATATACTTATGTCTACTTATTGTATTTCCCATGTACTTATTGTTCCCTAGGTTTTTATTTTATTTCTTTGATTTTTTATTTTTATTTATATCTTTTTATTTTATCTTATCTTATTATATATTTTATTTATCTTTTATATTTTTTATACTTTTTTATACTTTTTACTTATTTTTATTCATATGTTTTTATTTTATTCTTATTCTTATTTTATATGATCTTATTTTATTTTATGTATTTATTTATTTTATTTTTATTTTTTATTTTACATTTTATATTTTTTTATTGTGACATCCTATGTAAGCTCAATAGTGCTTTTATGCGGTTTCTTATTTTAACGTTATAACCGATTTCAATATTTTTATTTATTTACTTGTATTTTAAAAGTATTTAATTTTATTTTATATGACTCCATTTTTTGTACAGAATTTTAATTTTATATTTTACACGTTTATATTTCTGTACAGTACCCAATTCTATTTTTTTTTATAGTATTTAACTTTATTTTTACATGATTATATTTTTGTACAGTATTTTAATGTTGTCTTTATCTGTTGTTATTCGTTGCATATTATTACTTGTAATTATTCTGGGATTTATCTGAGAGTAAAGCTATCTTATTTATTATATTTGTTATTTTATTAATATCATACTCTAAACAGTGCATATTTATGTTTGTAAGATTTCATCTCTAATTCCTGCGGGCGCAATTGAGGTTTAATATATTATATTTACTATATATTATAAATTATTTATTTATTTACTATATGCTTGTCTACCCCCTTAAACCGGACTGATAATTTTATTTTATTTATTTATTATACTTTGTAAATTTTGCACCTGAAATTAATTTTGTAAAGTTTTATCCGAATCTTCTGAAATTCTTATAGTGCTCAATTCAAATTTGTAAAAAAAAAACCCTAGTACCTAGGGGTGAAATAGGGTAGAAATATATTTGAATTGAATTTACACTTTTGACAAAATTCAACGGTGTCTATAATCGCATATCAAAACGGATCCATTAAAGTTATGTAAAGCAGAATCCGGTGAAACCAATGGAGAAATTATGCGAAAATGGAGAAAACCAATAAAAATCGGGAGTCTCATATAAATATCAGAACTTCTCATAAATCCCTTTTAAACCTCTTTGATTTCTACTAAATATTGTCAATGGTGCATTTTTTATCATCGGGTTTCCTTTTTTACGGAATCACATCAAAGACAGAATTTATATAAAAAGTCATGGAGACATAGTTTTTAAAAAAAAAAAATTGAATAACAGAATGAAAACCGGATATTAAAAGGGATTTCGATTGTCATTATCGCCGTTAACAGAAGGCAGTCGAACGATGGGAAAAAAAAAAAAAAAAAAAAAAAATAAGAACCAATCACCGAAAAGGGGTTCACATTGGTGAATATCCGGAGTTTTCAACGTGAGGAATGTTGACGTTTTCGAAATACTTCTCTGATTTGAAAAGATGGTCGAAAGGCAAACCTTTTCATCCTTACAATGAGCGATTTCTTTCATTTCCAGTGAATAAACGAGCAATTGATTTTAAAATTTAAACATGTTTAAATCCTCCATCTTAGATTTCCTGTTTGAATGTTTTCCCGACTGACGACAAACCACTTTTATTATTTTTAATATTCATCCTCTGAATATTAAAACCAAATTAAAATTTTATAATATTACGAAAGGGAAAAATATAATGTTTGCATTAATGAATGGCCGCAATATCCTCCGAAATCTAACCCTTCGTCGGTTTCATGTAAAGGGATTTAATTCTCGGGATTTTCTGCGTTTCCGTTGTCTCAGTTTATCTTCTTAAATAGTGGATTAATTAATTGCTCGGTTAAGTTTCTTGACCCTTCTTGCTGCGGTCCCTGAGGAAGCCTCTTAAGAGGGTTTAATCAGGTTTGTCTTCAAAAAACCACGCTTTTCCTAAAAAATTTTTTAGAATGGCGGTTGCCGGAGAAAGTTTTCTTCAGTGGGTGTTGATTCATTAAGTTTGCTTCAAGCAAATTTCTTAATTCGTAATTAGAGCAGTTACGATCCAAATAAATGGGTGGGCTTATTTGAAAATTCTTCTTGATGAGTCTCCTCTCTGAGATTTTGTCTTCTGCTTCGCCTCCGAAATATCTAAAACTCTTTCCTCTCGCATTTTAAGCTCCTTTTTCTTCTTTCTCGCTATCAGCAATGCCTATAAAAGTGCACAAAACTCTTTAAGCAGAATATAAATGCTTCGTTTCGACTTTTCTAAACTGAGATTTGGGAATTCCCTAAGCGAACCGCTCGATGACTTTGGAAGGATATAATAAGATGACACGGTTTGTGACAAATAGAGAGAATAAATCTCGCCCAGAGAAAGGAACAGGGCACGAAGACATTCCAAGAATTAATTCTACGCGGCGTGAAAGCATTAATCTCATTAATCTGCGGGCGGCCATTCGGATGGTAATAAGTCACTTTTCTCTAAATAAATTTCCCCCCAATTGTTAATCAACTTGTTTCAAATTCTTACCTCGTGTTTCAAAGAAAAGTCTTATTGAAATGATATTTTATATTTTTAGAAGATTTAATAAACCCGGAAATAAATTCTTTTTCTGAGGAGAAAAAAGCAAAAAAGGTTTGAAATGCATTACGGATATCTCTGAAATTATTTGTAATTTTAATATGAGCCGTGTTTTCATATCTGCAATGCTATTATATTCAAATCGATATCGGAGAGATGAGATGGAGTCAAATTTTACTGCAGTGACAAACATTTTTTTGATACTCAAATATGAACAGTTCATTTTCAAGAAAATACGATTACAAAGTGAGTGTTATAACACAAAGAAAACTTTGAAAGCAAAATTTTAACTTCAATAAGTGGAATCAGTTACTAAAAATATTTTATAACTGAGGGGCTTCGCCCCCTGAGCGCTTCACCCTCGCTGGAACTTGGGAATTTATATTTATATCTGTACCTTAACCCTTTGCGGTGATATAAAATTTGAGAATGGGTATCTATTGGTCAGAATTAATTTGTTTGGAAAGAGCAGGGATACATATACATAATATACAGTAATATTTAGTCATATTTTAATAAGAGAGAATCTATAATTACTCATAAATACAATTTATAAAATATTCTTTGGAATTATACAATGTACACAACTTTTGTTTAGGTTAAATATTTTTTTCTCTAAGCGATGGAGCATCGTATTGAGGTTCCCTTAGGAAAAGTTTAAACTGATATAGGAATGCATACAGTATAAGGTTCGTATATATTCGTATATTTCCCTGCTGTAGTGGCTGAGAGCAGACATACGACCGCTAAGGGTTAATATCACACACAATAATATATTTCCTGAAAAACTGAATGCACCTCGATAGTCCCCATTGCCCTTAACTATAAATATTATATAAAATTTTTCAACAAACAATGCGTATATCTATGGAAAATAACAACTATATAATCAGACGCACATATACACTTCTAATTCTGCTCAATTCACTTTGCCTTTCCCTCTCCTGTTGGGACTCCGCTTCCCTTTGCTCTGCCATTCTAATTCTGTTCCATATCCTTCTCTCTTCACTACTCTCCCTTCTACAAAACAAATACAAATGGTTCTCTCTTAGGTCTGCAATATATAAATTGCTACTTTGTTCAAATTCGACCTCCATCTCTTCTCGATCTGGCATCCAACACCGACAGAGTGGATTTTTTATGTTTTTTATTCTAAACTCTAAAAATCTAACATTAAATTTAGATCTCAAATCTATAGCAAAGTCTTCGAAAATCTGAAAAACCACTAACTCTAAATCCACACAAACTAATTACTAATTAAATGAAAATTATATGAAAATTATGAGAAATGTTTAATACACAAAGAAAATAATGCATTGAGTATTTGAGGAAATACAATATTGACCTCTTAATCGAATACTTTGCCCACTGTACTCAAAGTCAACCCTTTAACAGCAGAAAGCAATTCGTAAAGTTATCTAAACCTGAACAGGTTTTCTATTAGAAATGAGACAGCGCAGATAATTATTTGCAAATCGGTTCAGTGGTTCTTTAGATCTTAACTAACAAAAACGGTGTAAACACACACACAAATTCCTTTAACAGATTTATATATTAAGTATGATAGTATGATAATACCTATATAATAAACACAAGAATATTCTCGTTATGGAAGAAAATATAACAAACTTATACTATTTCCAAACAAACGGGTACAAAATTTCCAAAAATAAGGACAGAAACCAATAAAAACTGAGAGAAAAGGAAGAAAGGAAATAAAAATTTTTGAACGACTGACCGAAAGGAAAAGAAGAATGACAAGTAAAAAAAAATTTAACTGAATAAGAGCGTGAGAAAAACTCAATGGGAAAAACTGGAAAAACAAATGCATAAATGTCGGAGAAAAAGCTGAGAAGAATTTTAAAAAGTTGACGAACACGTAAAAGTAAAACGTTTAGGAGGAAATAAGAATTCCGGTCCAGGAAAGGGTAAAATAATTTTAAAAAAACATTTTAGTCACCCACTTCTCAAAATAATGACTGCACATTTTTTTCTGTATGTGTCTACGGTGTTTCTTATCTTCTTTTCTCGGGGATAACCTCTTTTTCGTCTGCTTTCGGATGATCAAAATTGAACAAAATAAATTCGGGGAATATTTGCTTGCTTTCCATTTTTTTACAGAAAAAACCTCTCGAACAGGTGAAGAGGCACTTTTCCAGTTCTTAACGCCCCTTTTTAATTAGTTTGGCAATCCAAACTGGTTTTGATAAAATGTTTCAGTTGCAACAAAATCGGTTAGAGGCGGAAGCTTTCAAAAGTTTTCTTAAATGAACAAGATAAATTCTTTATTCAGAAAAAAAAAATCCCAGACTCTTCGCACAGAAAAAGTATTTTCTTTTCTTCCCTTCTTTTCTTTAATCTTCAGATAAAAAAAACTCGGCATTTTATATTTTTAAAGAATTTTTTTTAAATTAACTCTCGCGATAAGCGTCGTATAAATCAAAAATAGAATTTTGGTCAAAATGATAAAAGTTAAAGGTCACGGCCCTAAAAAGAAAGAAAGAAAGCCACAAAAAAATGGCGAAAATATACAGCATAAACAGATACGGGTATATCGCGGTTCATTTTAAAATAAATCTGAAGAATCAAGTTGAAATTTTTTTTTATGTCGGAGATGGGAAAGAGCAAACCAAAGCTCACTGACTCTAATAAATCACTTACAAACTTTTTTTCATTTTGGATGAGTTTGTCAGGAAATTGGGAGTAGAATTTGTGCTGTGCCGGCGCTTCAGTTTCCCTTCCGATGATTTACGGGTTAATTGCAGTGTTATTAGAGACTCCAAATTGATTAACTATTATTTTTTTTTTTTGCCAAATGGAAAAGTGAAGTTTTGACCACTTTACGAGCGACATATTGTTACACTGTTTCAAATACATTTTAAAAATGATTTTTACACACCTTCAAATCCTGGCAGATTGCTACTCCTCTCTTTAAAGTGCACTATAATACACTATTCTGTAATGTGCAATATAATACATTATAATACAAAGTGAACTATAATACACTATAACCAAGATTTTTGGTTCTTTTTATTTTTATTTATTTATTTATTTTTCGCAGCCCGAGGTCAGCCAGAGGGCGTTCCGGTCAATCCATTAATTTTAATAATAATATAATATATAATAATATAATAATTTACCCTTATCTCGCCCGAGGGCATTAAGGGAGTATAAGCAACAAATTTTTTTTCATATAAACATTCTAAATTTTTTACAAAATAAAGTTATCAATTATGTACAAATCCAAAGATAAACAGTTATAACTTTTAAAGTACATAAAATTTGCAGAATTAGCAAATTAAATATGATTTAATAAATTATAAGATAGATAAGCAAAACAATAAGTAACATAGATCAAATAAATATCATAACAAAAATTGTCAATAAACTAAATATAAAATTATAAGTTAAATGAATAAAACATTAAATTAAATAAATATTATAATACAAATTAAATAAAATCTTAACAGTCAGTAAGTTAAAAATAAATTTAAAAGCTAAATAAATCTAACGTCAAGTAACAAATTAAACAAAAACATAACAAAAATGAAATAAAATAAAACAATCAATAAATTAAATATAAATTTATTAGTTAAAAAGACATAAAAACGGGAATATAATTAATTGTAACGTTGTAAATAGTAAAAAAAATAAAATCATCTATCGGTTACAATAAATCTACTGATTTTAAATGCCTATTTTACATACAAAAATGACAAATTAACATTAAAAAATAACAAAAGTTACGTAATTACAAAATATAAAAATTACTATCTTTTTCATTCGCTTAGGACAAAGCTCCGTATTAACGCCTAGTGGAATTTAAATATAAAAAAAAATACATTATAATACAAAGTGAACTATAATACACTATACTATAAAGTGCACTAAAAGAAACTTACCCATTGCTGATATTTTTTTCAATGAACAATGGAAGGTCAACGGGAATTTCGTCCATCAATCAACTACGGCTGCACTGATTTATTTAACCCTTCCCTTTGTGATTGTAACGACTAATTCGAGTTGAAAAAAAAGGCAGCACGAAAAAAGTTTATTAAGGTGAACTCACTGGGAAATTTACTTCAAACTGAATCAATCGAATTCAAAAGTTTAAGTTAAATTATCGGTTTAAAAGAAGACTTAAAAACAGGAAAAAAGAGAGGAAAACGCCTTTTCTATTGTATCTGTTAAAAAAGGTTTGAAGTAAATGAAAGAACATGAATTCTCAACAAATTCTTTCAAGCCTTTATCCCTTCGGGGACATACCTAAATCATTTTCCTCTTTCCCGGAAATGCAAACGGAAAATTTAAAAAGAAAATCCCCGGAAAATAAATGCATTTTTATTATTTTTGAATCTGCACGAGTAACCGCACTGCAAAATACTTATGTTTATGCATCACTGTTGAGAGGAGTAGCTTTCTTAAGTTGGCAGCACTGAGTGAGTTCGCGCCTTTTTCTTCTTTTTGTAACGGAACATTTTAATTTAAGAGTAACTTTTCAATTACGATTAATTTCTAAAAAAAAGTGTTTGAGGGGAGATGAGCGGTATTAAATCAACCCCTGAATTGTAACAATGACTCTTTCCCCTAATAAATACCGATTTGTGGAGTCAAAGGTGAAAAAATTCAATACGAAAAATCATTTAAAATGCAACGGATGTGAAAAATCTCTGCGATGCAACAAAACCTTACTTTAAAAACCATTTTTAGAATTAAAAAAACTTTTTCCGAGCTTTCAACAAAGTTTTGGGAATAACATGTTTTTTTCATTTCTCCATCGAAAAAAAAACCTTAACGTAAAAAATGTAAATAAGATCCCGAAAAACCCATCAAACTATCAGAAGTTTGGTATAATACTTTTAATTTTTGCTTTTAAAGCAGATTCTAACATGGTTTGTATAAACAGATAATTTATGATTAATCCCAGTCTTTTTTGGTTGAGAATTTTATTTTTCATTTAAATTAAATTCACATTTTCAGTTCACCAGGTAATTATTGATAAATATTAATTGAGAAAGCGCGTAAATTGTTTAACGGCAATTATGAAAAGGGTTAAGATGTCGAATTCAGGTTAGAGTGGCAAATTGGCACTTAAAATACTCTCCCCTTATTCTTGATTACCTCATGCGGTGTTATATTCCGGGAGTTGTTCACGGTGACATGGAATCAAAAACCAATAGAGCTACACCGCGTGTTCGAAAACTCTTGAGTTCGACGACTTGCATAAATATCTGGGGGTTGCCACCCTCAACTCGCATCTGGGGTTATTCACTTGTGAATTTAATTTAGCTGCGTTTACATGTGGCAGAGGATCTAAAGCCCACACACACACGGCACAATTAAACTTTCCCTGCTTGTTCGCACAGAAAATCTTTTATTTAAGCAAGCAGATCTTCTAAATGGCAGCCTAAACAAAAAATAACCGGAAAGTACATAAAAAATTATTAAAACTCGCAAAAGACCAACCTCTCTTTAATTAAATTCTCCCATAACAACCCTTTAACACTCCGTCCTAATGTTAAGATCCCTTTTTCGATAACCTTTCTCAGTTCCTTCCAAATCCAGGAATTGCAGAGAGGCAATTCAATGAGGATTTCTCTCTTGTCCCCAAAGAATTACATCGCATTGGAAATCGGAATTATTATATATATTTTTTTTCTTTGTTGTTCCATAATAAAATGTGAATTTGAATGGGCAATCCAACAGTATTTCTTTATTTTAAATAAATGCGGGCTTTTATCGACTCTATGGGATGTATTTAACAATTCTCTTCAGATTTCATTTTAAATCGTGCTTTGAGAGATTGGCTCTGATTATCAATTCGGAACTAATAACCGAGTCATTTATCACCGATTGCTTTTAAAATCGCCATTTTATAATTTTTCCTTTTAAATTTATTGAATTTATATTCGAATTATTCAAAAGGAAAACCGCAGATTTCCAAAAAAAAAAACTTCAAAAACGAAATGCTGCTAATGAATACGCAGAATTTTATCTTTTCCCCGGATTAATCCCATTTTATGTATCGCACACTTCCAATTAGGTAAGTGAGAAGTTCACCTATTAAGCTCAACATAAAATTTTACTGCTTTTTCACAAGGAACCGACTGAGTGAGAGATAAAGTTCTCAGCCGGTGAATGAAACCGGGGATTTCCGCAAAAGAAGATGGAAGTCCCGGTTATCCATTCAATCCAAAGCTGAAAGATAAGGATGGGGGAATAAAAAGAAGTTGAGAAGGTGAAAAAACGAAAAGAAACAGTGTTTAGGGGCGTCCCTGAAAAGATGAAAGGATGACGAGCAGCCATTCAAAAGAGTCGGAATTAATACGAAAAAAAGAATTCATTCGGTGGAAACACGTTTAGGACTTTCTGTTTATTTTATAATTCAAAGGAATGACAGTAACTGATGTACTCGAAACGATTCAGAATAAGAATGTACTGCTGAAATAAATATAATACTGGTATTTAATCGTTGATCAGTACCAGTGAGGCCATAGACGTTAACTTTGCTTATTTTTACTCTATGGCCGTTTTTTCTCTGGCGCCAATAAACAATATTTTTATTTTGGTTTTAACAGTAAAATGCAAATATTTCTCCCTCCTGAACGCTTCAGATCTATTTAAATGAATTCCAAATTGATGTAAAATATAAAAAGCTCGGCAAAATTTCAAAAAAATAACCGACTCGTTTTTATATTTTAAATTAACATACGAAGAAATAAAGAAGTCTTTCAATTTGGAAAATGGCAATAACTGATGAAATGAAATTATAATTAAAACGCAAAAACTATAATTTATTACGAATGGAAATGAAAAACAATCCGAATATCCAGTTTTAATTAAAGAACCCAACGGAGACCCATTTCCACCTCTTTCTGCCATATTACATCTAATCTTTCGCTTCAGTTTACCTCAGCACCGTTTTTAAAGCACTGCAAAGCTCCAAACTTCTCCCCAGGGTTTATTATCTGCCTTTCTTATTGCCGTTCTACTTTTTCCTAGATTAACTGATCTCGTTCTGCTCGGCGCTTTTTTCTCTTTTCCAAACTTTCAGACACACTTATAGATTTTATGACGCCATAAAACATTTTCCAATGAAAATGTCTCATCCAATGAATTTTTTTAAATTGGGTTTTCATTTTCAT
>JAQIBA010000330.1:0-24648 GCA_028293925.1 Brueelia nebulosa | reverse complement strand
CGATTGAACTCAAACTTGGTTTCCTATGTTTTCAGACACGCTCTTTCCATCTATGTTGGTGGCATCGAGATTTGAGGACCTTCGTTTTTCGTCAATTTTGTGAAAAAGTCACGTGGTAAGTCGTTTTTTCAACTTTAAACTCGGATAAAATAATTTCCGCCGATCCGATTGAACTCAAACTTGGTTTCTCTATGTTTTCAGACACGCTCTTTCCATCTATGTTGGTGGCATCGAGATTTGAGGACCTTCGTTTTTTGTCAATTTTTGAGAAAACACCCAAGGTAGCTACCTGTGCCTTGTTTTTTCAACTTTAAACGCTTGTAAAATAAATTGCGCCGATCCGATTGAACTCAAACTTGGTTTCTCCTATGTTTTCAGACACGCTCTTTCCATCTATGTTGGTGGCATCGAGATTTGTGGACCTTCGTTTTTTGTCAATTTGTGAGAAAACACCCAAGGTAGCTACCTGTGCCTTGTTTTTTCAACTTTAAACTCGGATAAAATAATTTCCGCCGATCCGATTGAACTCAAACTTGGTTTCTCCTATGTTTTCAGACACGCTCTTTCCATCTATGTTGGTGGCATCGAGATTTGTGGACCTTCGTTTTTTGTCAATTTTGTGAAAAAGTCACGTGGTAAGTCGTTTTTTCAACTTTAAACGCTG
The DNA here is from genome assembly GCA_028293925.1 of Brueelia nebulosa. Classification (NCBI taxonomy): domain Eukaryota; kingdom Metazoa; phylum Arthropoda; class Insecta; order Psocodea; family Philopteridae; genus Brueelia; species Brueelia nebulosa. The sequence goes on along the minus strand of JAQIBA010000330.1, from coordinate 23,984 downwards.
GATAAAATAAATTGCGCCGATCCGATTGAACTCAAACTTGGTTTCTCTATGTTTTCAGACACGCTCTTTCCATCTATGTTGGTGGCATCGAGATTTGTGGACCTTCGTTTTTTGTCAATTTTTGAGAAAACACCCAAGGTAGCTACCTGTGCCTTGTTTTTTCAACTTTAAACGCTTGTAAAATAAATTGCGCCGATCCGATTGAACTCAAACTTGGTTTTCCTATGTTTTCAGACACGCTCTTTCCATCTATGTTGGTGGCATCGAGATTTGTGGACCTTCGTTTTTTGTCAATTTTTGAGAAAACACCCAAGGTAGCTACCTGTGCCTTGTTTTTTCAACTTTAAACGCTTGTAAAATAAATTGCGCCGATCCGATTGAACTCAAACTTGGTTTCTCTATGTTTTCAGACACGCTCTTTCCATCTATGTTGGTGGCATCGAGATTTGAGGACCTTCTTTTTTGTCAATTTTGTGAAAAAGTCACGTGGTAAGTCGTTTTTTCAACTTTAAACTCGGATAAAATAATTTCCGCCGATCCGATTGAACTCAAACTTGGTTTCTCCTATGTTTTCAGACACGCTCTTTCCATCTATGTTGGTGGCATCGAGATTTGAGGACCTTCGTTTTTTGTCAATTTTTGAGAAAACACCCAAGGTAGCTACCTGTGCCTTGTTTTTTCAACTTTAAACTCGGATAAAATAATTTCCGCCGATCCGATTGAACTCAAACTTGGTTTCTCTATGTTTTCAGACACGCTCTTTCCATCTATGTTGGTGGCATCGAGATTTGTGGACCTTCGTTTTTGTCAATTTTGTGAAAAAGTCACGTGGTAAGTCGTTTTTTCAACTTTAAACTCGGATAAAATAATTTCCGCCGATCCGATTGAACTCAAACTTGGTTTCCCTATGTTTTCAGACACGCTCTTTCCATCTATGTTGGTGGCATCGAGATTTGAGGACCTTCGTTTTTTGTCAATTTTTGAGAAAACACCCAAGGTAGCTACCTGTGCCTTGTTTTTTCAACTTTAAACTCGGATAAAATAATTTCCGCCGATCCGATTGAACTCAAACTTGGTTTCTCTATGTTTTCAGACACGCTCTTTCCATCTATGTTGGTGGCATCGAGATTTGAGGACCTTCGTTTTTGTCAATTTTGTGAAAAAGTCACGTGGTAAGTCGTTTTTTCAACTTTAAACTCGGATAAAATAATTTCCGCCGATCCGATTGAACTCAAACTTGGTTTCTCTATGTTTTCAGACACGCTCTTTCCATCTATGTTGGTGGCATCGAGATTTGTGGACCTTCGTTTTTCGTCAATTTTGTGAAAAAGTCACGTGGTAAGTCGTTTTTTCAACTTTAAACGCTTGTAAAATAAATTGCGCCGATCCGATTGAACTCAAACTTGGTTTCTCTATGTTTTCAGACACGCTCTTTCCATCTATGTTGGTGGCATCGAGATTTGTGGACCTTCGTTTTTTGTCAATTTTGTGAGAAAAGCACCCAAGGTAGCTACCTGTGCCTTGTTTTTTCAACTTTAAACTCGGATAAAATAATTTCCGCCGATCCGATTGAACTCAAACTTGGTTTCTCTATGTTTTCAGACACGCTCTTTCCATCTATGTTGGTGGCATCGAGATTTGTGGACCTTCGTTTTTTGTCAATTTTGTGAAAAAGTCACGTGGTAAGTCGTTTTTTCAACTTTAAACGCTTGTAAAATAAATTGCGCCGATCCGATTGAACTCAAACTTGGTTTCTCTATGTTTTCAGACACGCTCTTTCCATCTATGTTGGTGGCATCGAGATTTGTGGACCTTCGTTTTTTGTCAATTTTGTGAGAAAAGCACGTCAAGGTAGCTACCTGTGCCTTGTTTTTTCAACTTTAAACGCTTGTAAAATAAATTGCGCCGATCCGATTGAACTCAAACTTGGTTTCCCTATGTTTTCAGACACGCTCTTTCCATCTATGTTGGTGGCATCGAGATTTGTGGACCTTCGTTTTTTGTCAATTTTTGAGAAAACACCCAAGGTAGCTACCTGTGCCTTGTTTCTTCAACTTTAAACTCGGATAAAATAATTTCCGCCGATCCGATTGAACTCAAACTTGGTTTCCCTATGTTTTCAGACACGCTCTTTCCATCTATGTTGGTGGCATCGAGATTTGAGGACCTTCGTTTTTCGTCAATTTTGTGAAAAAGTCACGTGGTAAGTCGTTTTTTCAACTTTAAACTCGGATAAAATAATTTCCGCCGATCCGATTGAACTCAAACTTGGTTTTCCTATGTTTTCAGACACGCTCTTTCCATCTATGTTGGTGGCATCGAGATTTGAGGACCTTCGTTTTTTGTCAATTTTGTGAGAAAAGCACCCAAGGTAGCTACCTGTGCCTTGTTTTTTCAACTTTAAACGCTTGTAAAATAAATTGCGCCGATCCGATTGAACTCAAACTTGGTTTCTCTATGTTTTCAGACACGCTCTTTCCATCTATGTTGGTGGCATCGAGATTTGAGGACCTTCGTTTTTTGTCAATTTTTGAGAAAACACCCAAGGTAGCTACCTGTGCCTTGTTTTTTCAACTTTAAACTCGGATAAAATAATTTCCGCCGATCCGATTGAACTCAAACTTGGTTTCCCTATGTTTTCAGACACGCTCTTTCCATCTATGTTGGTGGCATCGAGATTTGTGGACCTTCGTTTTTCGTCAATTTTGTGAAAAAGTCACGTGGTGAGTCGTTTTTTCAACTTTAAACTCGGATAAAATAATTTCCGCCGATCCGATTGAACTCAAACTTGGTTTCTCTATGTTTTCAGACACGCTCTTTCCATCTATGTTGGTGGCATCGAGATTTGAGGACCTTCGTTTTTCGTCAATTTTGTGAAAAAGTCACGTGGTAAGTCGTTTTTTCAACTTTAAACGCTTGTAAAATAAATTGCGCCGATCCGATTGAACTCAAACTTGGTTTCTCTATGTTTTCAGACACGCTCTTTCCATCTATGTTGGTGGCATCGAGATTTGTGGACCTTCGTTTTTGTCAATTTTGTGAAAAAGTCACGTGGTAGAGTCGTTTTTTCAACTTTAAACTCGGATAAAATAATTTCCGCCGATCCGATTGAACTCAAACTTGGTTTCTCTATGTTTTCAGACACGCTCTTTCCATCTATGTTGGTGGCATCGAGATTTGTGGACCTTCGTTTTTCGTCAATTTTGTGAAAAAGTCACGGTGGTAAGTGCGTTTTTTCAACTTTAAACGCTTGTAAAATAAATTGCGCCGATCCGATTGAACTCAAACTTGGTTTCTCTATGTTTTCAGACACGCTCTTTCCATCTATGTTGGTGGCATCGAGATTTGTGGACCTTCGTTTTTTGTCAATTTTGTGAGAAAAGTCACGCAAGGTAGCTACCTGTGCCGTTTTTTCAACTTTAAACGCTTGTAAAATAAATTGCGCCGATCCGATTGAACTCAAACTTGGTTTCCCTATGTTTTCAGACACGCTCTTTCCATCTATGTTGGTGGCATCGAGATTTGAGGACCTTCTTTTTTTGTCAATTTTTGAGAAAACACCCAAGGTAGCTACCTGTGCCTTGTTTTTTCAACTTTAAACGCTTGTAAAATAAATTGCGCCGATCCGATTGAACTCAAACTTGGTTTCTCTATGTTTTCAGACACGCTCTTTCCATCTATGTTGGTGGCATCGAGATTTGAGGACCTTCGTTTTTTGTCAATTTTTGAGAAAACACCCAAGGTAGCTACCTGTGCCTTGTTTTTTCAACTTTAAACTCGGATAAAATAATTTCCGCCGATCCGATTGAACTCAAACTTGGTTTCTCTATGTTTTCAGACACGCTCTTTCCATCTATGTTGGTGGCATCGAGATTTGTGGACCTTCGTTTTTTGTCAATTTTTGAGAAAACACTCAAGGTAGCTACCTGTGCCTTGTTTTTTCAACTTTAAACTCGGATAAAATAATTTCCGCCGATCCGATTGAACTCAAACTTGGTTTCTCTATGTTTTCAGACACGCTCTTTCCATCTATGTTGGTGGCATCGAGATTTGTGGACCTTCGTTTTTTGTCAATTTTGTGAGAAAACACTCAAGGTAGCTACCTGTGCCTTGTTTTTTCAACTTTAAACTCGGATAAAATAATTTCCGCCGATCCGATTGAACTCAAACTTGGTTTCCCTATGTTTTCAGACACGCTCTTTCCATCTATGTTGGTGGCATCGAGATTTGAGGACCTTCGTTTTTTGTCAATTTTTGAGAAAACACCCAAGGTAGCTACCTGTGCCTTGTTTTTTCAACTTTAAACTCGGATAAAATAATTTCCGCCGATCCGATTGAACTCAAACTTGGTTTCCCTATGTTTTCAGACACGCTCTTTCCATCTATGTTGGTGGCATCGAGATTTGTGGACCTTCGTTTTTGTCAATTTTGTGAAAAAGTCACGTGGTAAGTCGTTTTTTCAACTTTAAACTCGGATAAAATAATTTCCGCCGATCCGATTGAACTCAAACTTGGTTTCTCTATGTTTTCAGACACGCTCTTTCCATCTATGTTGGTGGCATCGAGATTTGTGGACCTTCGTTTTTTGTCAATTTTGTGAAAAAGTCACGGTGGTAAGTGCGTTTTTTCAACTTTAAACGCTTGTAAAATAAATTGCGCCGATCCGATTGAACTCAAACTTGGTTTCTCTATGTTTTCAGACACGCTCTTTCCATCTATGTTGGTGGCATCGAGATTTGTGGACCTTCGTTTTTTGTCAATTTTGTGAAAAAGTCACGTGGTAGAGTCGTTTTTTCAACTTTAAACTCGGATAAAATAATTTCCGCCGATCCGATTGAACTCAAACTTGGTTTCTCTATGTTTTCAGACACGCTCTTTCCATCTATGTTGGTGGCATCGAGATTTGTGGACCTTCGTTTTTCGTCAATTTTGTGAAAAAGTCACGTGGTAAGTCGTTTTTTCAACTTTAAACGCTTGTAAAATAAATTGCGCCGATCCGATTGAACTCAAACTTGGTTTCTCTATGTTTTCAGACACGCTCTTTCCATCTATGTTGGTGGCATCGAGATTTGTGGACCTTCGTTTTTCGTCAATTTTGTGAAAAAGTCACGTGGTAAGTCGTTTTTTCAACTTTAAACGCTTGTAAAATAAATTGCGCCGATCCGATTGAACTCAAACTTGGTTTCCCTATGTTTTCAGACACGCTCTTTCCATCTATGTTGGTGGCATCGAGATTTGTGGACCTTCGTTTTTTGTCAATTTTTGAGAAAACACCCAAGGTAGCTACCTGTGCCTTGTTTTTTCAACTTTAAACTCGGATAAAATAATTTCCGCCGATCCGATTGAACTCAAACTTGGTTTCCCTATGTTTTCAGACACGCTCTTTCCATCTATGTTGGTGGCATCGAGATTTGAGGACCTTCGTTTTTCGTCAATTTTGTGAAAAAGTCACGTGGTAAGTCGTTTTTTCAACTTTAAACTCGGATAAAATAATTTCCGCCGATCCGATTGAACTCAAACTTGGTTTTCCTATGTTTTCAGACACGCTCTTTCCATCTATGTTGGTGGCATCGAGATTTGAGGACCTTCGTTTTTTGTCAATTTTTGAGAAAACACCCAAGGTAGCTACCTGTGCCTTGTTTTTTCAACTTTAAACGCGTTGTAAAATAAATTGCGCCGATCCGATTGAACTCAAACTTGGTTTCTCTATGTTTTCAGACACGCTCTTTCCATCTATGTTGGTGGCATCGAGATTTGAGGACCTTCGTTTTTTGTCAATTTTTGAGAAAACACCCAAGGTAGCTACCTGTGCCTTGTTTTTTCAACTTTAAACTCGGATAAAATAATTTCCGCCGATCCGATTGAACTCAAACTTGGTTTCCCTATGTTTTCAGACACGCTCTTTCCATCTATGTTGGTGGCATCGAGATTTGTGGACCTTCGTTTTTCGTCAATTTTGTGAAAAAGTCACGTGGTGAGTCGTTTTTTCAACTTTAAACTCGGATAAAATAATTTCCGCCGATCCGATTGAACTCAAACTTGGTTTCTCTATGTTTTCAGACACGCTCTTTCCATCTATGTTGGTGGCATCGAGATTTGTGGACCTTCGTTTTTCGTCAATTTTGTGAAAAAGTCACGTGGTAAGTCGTTTTTTCAACTTTAAACGCTTGTAAAATAAATTGCGCCGATCCGATTGAACTCAAACTTGGTTTCTCTATGTTTTCAGACACGCTCTTTCCATCTATGTTGGTGGCATCGAGATTTGAGGACCTTCGTTTTTGTCAATTTTGTGAAAAAGTCACGTGGTGAGTCGTTTTTTCAACTTTAAACTCGGATAAAATAATTTCCGCCGATCCGATTGAACTCAAACTTGGTTTCTCTATGTTTTCAGACACGCTCTTTCCATCTATGTTGGTGGCATCGAGATTTGTGGACCTTCGTTTTTCGTCAATTTTGTGAAAAAGTCACGTGGTAAGTCGTTTTTTCAACTTTAAACGCTTGTAAAATAAATTGCGCCGATCCGATTGAACTCAAACTTGGTTTCTCTATGTTTTCAGACACGCTCTTTCCATCTATGTTGGTGGCATCGAGATTTGTGGACCTTCGTTTTTTGTCAATTTTGTGAAAAAGTCACGTGGTGAGTCGTTTTTTCAACTTTAAACGCTTGTAAAATAAATTGCGCCGATCCGATTGAACTCAAACTTGGTTTCCCTATGTTTTCAGACACGCTCTTTCCATCTATGTTGGTGGCATCGAGATTTGAGGACCTTCGTTTTTTGTCAATTTTTGAGAAAACACCCAAGGTAGCTACCTGTGCCTTGTTTTTTCAACTTTAAACGCGTTGTAAAATAAATTGCGCCGATCCGATTGAACTCAAACTTGGTTTCTCTATGTTTTCAGACACGCTCTTTCCATCTATGTTGGTGGCATCGAGATTTGAGGACCTTCGTTTTTTGTCAATTTTTGAGAAAACACCCAAGGTAGCTACCTGTGCCTTGTTTTTTCAACTTTAAACTCGGATAAAATAATTTCCGCCGATCCGATTGAACTCAAACTTGGTTTCTCTATGTTTTCAGACACGCTCTTTCCATCTATGTTGGTGGCATCGAGATTTGTGGACCTTCGTTTTTTGTCAATTTTTGAGAAAACACTCAAGGTAGCTACCTGTGCCTTGTTTTTTCAACTTTAAACTCGGATAAAATAATTTCCGCCGATCCGATTGAACTCAAACTTGGTTTCCCTATGTTTTCAGACACGCTCTTTCCATCTATGTTGGTGGCATCGAGATTTGTGGACCTTCGTTTTTTGTCAATTTTTGAGAAAACACTCAAGGTAGCTACCTGTGCCTTGTTTTTTCAACTTTAAACGCTTGTAAAATAAATTGCGGCGATCCGATTGAACTCAAACTTGGTTTTCCTATGTTTTCAGACACGCTCTTTCCATCTATGTTGGTGGCATCGAGATTTGAGGACCTTCGTTTTTTGTCAATTTTTGAGAAAACACCCAAGGTAGCTACCTGTGCCTTGTTTTTTCAACTTTAAACTCGGATAAAATAATTTCCGCCGATCCGATTGAACTCAAACTTGGTTTCCCTATGTTTTCAGACACGCTCTTTCCATCTATGTTGGTGGCATCGAGATTTGTGGACCTTCGTTTTTTGTCAATTTTGTGAAAAAGTCACGTGGTAAGTCGTTTTTTCAACTTTAAACTCGGATAAAATAATTTCCGCCGATCCGATTGAACTCAAACTTGGTTTCTCTATGTTTTCAGACACGCTCTTTCCATCTATGTTGGTGGCATCGAGATTTGTGGACCTTCGTTTTTTGTCAATTTTTGAGAAAACACCCAAGGTAGCTACCTGTGCCTTGTTTTTTCAACTTTAAACTCGGATAAAATAATTTCCGCCGATCCGATTGAACTCAAACTTGGTTTTCCTATGTTTTCAGACACGCTCTTTCCATCTATGTTGGTGGCATCGAGATTTGAGGACCTTCGTTTTTTGTCAATTTTGTGAAAAAGTCACGTGGTAAGTCGTTTTTTCAACTTTAAACTCGGATAAAATAATTTCCGCCGATCCGATTGAACTCAAACTTGGTTTCTCTATGTTTTCAGACACGCTCTTTCCATCTATGTTGGTGGCATCGAGATTTGTGGACCTTCGTTTTTCGTCAATTTTGTGAAAAAGTCACGTGGTAAGTCGTTTTTTCAACTTTAAACGCTTGTAAAATAAATTGCGCCGATCCGATTGAACTCAAACTTGGTTTCTCCTATGTTTTCAGACACGCTCTTTCCATCTATGTTGGTGGCATCGAGATTTGAGGACCTTCGTTTTTTGTCAATTTTTGAGAAAACACCCAAGGTAGCTACCTGTGCCTTGTTTTTTCAACTTTAAACGCTTGTAAAATAAATTGCGCCGATCCGATTGAACTCAAACTTGGTTTCCCTATGTTTTCAGACACGCTCTTTCCATCTATGTTGGTGGCATCGAGATTTGTGGACCTTCGTTTTTTGTCAATTTTTGAGAAAACACCCAAGGTAGCTACCTGTGCCTTGTTTTTTCAACTTTAAACTCGGATAAAATAATTTCCGCCGATCCGATTGAACTCAAACTTGGTTTCTCTATGTTTTCAGACACGCTCTTTCCATCTATGTTGGTGGCATCGAGATTTGAGGACCTTCGTTTTTGTCAATTTTGTGAAAAAGTCACGTGGTAAGTCGTTTTTTCAACTTTAAACTCGGATAAAATAATTTCCGCCGATCCGATTGAACTCAAACTTGGTTTCTCTATGTTTTCAGACACGCTCTTTCCATCTATGTTGGTGGCATCGAGATTTGAGGACCTTCGTTTTTTGTCAATTTTGTGAGAAAAGCACGTCAAGGTAGCTACCTGTGCCTTGTTTTTTCAACTTTAAACGCTTGTAAAATAAATTGCGCCGATCCGATTGAACTCAAACTTGGTTTTCCTATGTTTTCAGACACGCTCTTTCCATCTATGTTGGTGGCATCGAGATTTGTGGACCTTCGTTTTTTGTCAATTTTTGAGAAAACACCCAAGGTAGCTACCTGTGCCTTGTTTTTTCAACTTTAAACTCGGATAAAATAATTTCCGCCGATCCGATTGAACTCAAACTTGGTTTCCCTATGTTTTCAGACACGCTCTTTCCATCTATGTTGGTGGCATCGAGATTTGTGGACCTTCGTTTTTCGTCAATTTTGTGAAAAAGTCACGTGGTAGAGTCGTTTTTTCAACTTTAAACTCGGATAAAATAATTTCCGCCGATCCGATTGAACTCAAACTTGGTTTCTCTATGTTTTCAGACACGCTCTTTCCATCTATGTTGGTGGCATCGAGATTTGTGGACCTTCGTTTTTTGTCAATTTTGTGAAAAAGTCACGTGGTAAGTCGTTTTTTCAACTTTAAACGCTTGTAAAATAAATTGCGCCGATCCGATTGAACTCAAACTTGGTTTCTCTATGTTTTCAGACACGCTCTTTCCATCTATGTTGGTGGCATCGAGATTTGTGGACCTTCGTTTTTGTCAATTTTGTGAAAAAGTCACGTGGTGAGTCGTTTTTTCAACTTTAAACTCGGATAAAATAATTTCCGCCGATCCGATTGAACTCAAACTTGGTTTCTCTATGGTTTCAGACACGCTCTTTCCATCTATGTTGGTGGCATCGAGATTTGTGGACCTTCGTTTTTCGTCAATTTTGTGAAAAAGTCACGTGGTAAGTCGTTTTTTCAACTTTAAACGCTTGTAAAATAAATTGCGCCGATCCGATTGAACTCAAACTTGGTTTCTCTATGTTTTCAGACACGCTCTTTCCATCTATGTTGGTGGCATCGAGATTTGTGGACCTTCGTTTTTTGTCAATTTTGTGAAAAAGTCACGTGGTGAGTCGTTTTTTCAACTTTAAACGCTTGTAAAATAAATTGCGCCGATCCGATTGAACTCAAACTTGGTTTCCCTAGGTTTTCAGACACGCTCTTTCCATCTATGTTGGTGGCATCGAGATTTGAGGACCTTCTTTTTTTGTCAATTTTTGAGAAAACACCCAAGGTAGCTACCTGTGCCTTGTTTTTTCAACTTTAAACGGTTGTAAAATAAATTGCGCCGATCCGATTGAACTCAAACTCGGTTTCTCTATGTTTTCAGACACGCTCTTTCCATCTATGTTGGTGGCATCGAGATTTGAGGACCTTCGTTTTTTGTCAATTTTTTAGAAAACACCCAAGGTAGCTACCTGTGCCTTGTTTTTTCAACTTTAAACTCGGATAAAATAATTTCCGCCGATCCGATTGAACTCAAACCTGGTTTCTCTATGTTTTCAGACACGCTCTTTCCATCTATGTTGGTGGCATCGAGATTTGTGGACCTTCGTTTTTTGTCAATTTTTGAGAAAACACTCAAGGTAGCTACCTGTGCCTTGTTTTTTCAACTTTGAACTCGGATAAAATAATTTCCGCCGATCCGATTGAACTCAAACTTGGTTTCCCTATGTTTTCAGACACGCTCTTTCCATCTATGTTGGTGGCATCGAGATTTGTGGACCTTCGTTTTTTGTTAATTTTTGAGAAAACACTCAAGGTAGCTACCTGTGCCTTGTTTTTTCAACTTTAAACTCGGATAAAATAAATTGCGCCGATCCGATTGAACTCAAACTTGGTTTCCCTATGTTTTCAGACACGCTCTTTCCATCTATGTTGGTGGCATCGAGATTTGTGGACCTTTGTTTTTCGTCAATTTTGTGAAAAAGTCACGTGGTAAGTCGTTTTTTCAACTTTAAACGGTTGTAAAATAAATTGCGCCGATCCGATTGAACTCAAACTTGGTTTCTCTATGGTTTCAGACACGCTCTTTCCATCTATGTTGGTGGCATCGAGATTTGTGGACCTTCGTTTTTTGTCAATTTTTGAGAAAACACCCAAGGTAGCTACCTGTGCCTTGTTTCTTCAACTTTGAACTCGGATAAAATAATTTCCGCCGATCCGATTGAACTCAAACTTGGTTTCCCTATGTTTTCAGACACGCTCTTTCCATCTATGTTGGTGGCATCGAGATTTGAGGACCTTCGTTTTTCGTCAATTTTGTGAAAAAGTCACGTGGTAAGTCGTTTTTTCAACTTTAAACTCGGATAAAATAATTTCCGCCGATCCGATTGAACTCAAACTTGGTTTCTCTATGGTTTCAGACACGCTCTTTCCATCTATGTTGGTGGCATCGAGATTTGTGGACCTTCGTTTTTCGTCAATTTTGTGAAAAAGTCACGTGGTAAGTCGTTTTTTCAACTTTAAACGCTTGTAAAATAAATTGCGCCGATCCGATTGAACTCAAACTTGGTTTCCCTATGTTTTCAGACACGCTCTTTCCATCTATGTTGGTGGCATCGAGATTTGAGGACCTTCGTTTTTTGTCAATTTTTGAGAAAACACCCAAGGTAGCTACCTGTGCCTTGTTTTTTCAACTTTAAACTCGGATAAAATAATTTCCGCCGATCCGATTGAACTCAAACTTGGTTTCCCTATGTTTTCAGACACGCTCTTTCCATCTATGTTGGTGGCATCGAGATTTGTGGACCTTCGTTTTTTGTCAATTTTTGAGAAAACACCCAAGGTAGCTACCTGTGCCTTGTTTTTTCAACTTTAAACGGTTGTAAAATAAATTGCGCCGATCCGATTGAACTCAAACTTGGTTTCTCTATGTTTTCAGACACGCTCTTTCCATCTATGTTGGTGGCATCGAGATTTGTGGACCTTCGTTTTTGTCAATTTTTTGAAAAAGTCACGTGGTGAGTCGTTTTTTCAACTTTAAACTCGGATAAAATAATTTCCGCCGATCCGATTGAACTCAAACTTGGTTTCTCTATGGTTTCAGACACGCTCTTTCCATCTATGTTGGTGGCATCGAGATTTGAGGACCTTCGTTTTTCGTCAATTTTGTGAAAAAGTCACGTGGTAAGTCGTTTTTTCAACTTTAAACGCTTGTAAAATAAATTGCGCCGATCCGATTGAACTCAAACTTGGTTTCTCCTATGTTTTCAGACACGCTCTTTCCATCTATGTTGGTGGCATCGAGATTTGTGGACCTTCGTTTTTTGTCAATTTTTGAGAAAACACTCAAGGTAGCTACCTGTGCCTTGTTTTTTCAACTTTAAACGCTTGTAAAATAATTTCCGCCGATCCGATTGAACTCAAACTTGGTTTCTCTATGTTTTCAGACACGCTCTTTCCATCTATGTTGGTGGCATCGAGATTTGAGGACCTTCGTTTTTGTCAATTTTGAGAAAAAGTCCAAGGTAGCTAACTGTGCCTTGTTTTTTCAACTTTAAACTCGGATAAAATAATTTCCGCCGATCCGATTGAACTCAAACTTGGTTTCTCTATGTTTTCAGACACGCTCTTTCCATCTATGTTGGTGGCATCGAGATTTGAGGACCTTCGTTTTTCGTCAATTTTGTGAAAAAGTCACGTGGTAAGTCGTTTTTTCAACTTTAAACTCGGATAAAATAATTTCCGCCGATCCGATTGAACTCAAACTTGGTTTCTCTATGTTTTCAGACACGCTCTTTCCATCTATGTTGGTGGCATCGAGATTTGAGGACCTTCGTTTTTTGTCAATTTTTGAGAAAACACCCAAGGTAGCTACCTGTGCCTTGTTTTTTCAACTTTAAACGCTTGTAAAATAAATTGCGCCGATCCGATTGAACTCAAACTTGGTTTCCCTATGTTTTCAGACACGCTCTTTCCATCTATGTTGGTGGCATCGAGATTTGTGGACCTTCGTTTTTCGTCAATTTTGTGAGAAAAGTCACGTGGTAGAGTGCGTTTTTTCAACTTTAAACTCGGATAAAATAATTTCCGCCGATCCGATTGAACTCAAACTTGGTTTCTCTATGTTTTCAGACACGCTCTTTCCATCTATGTTGGTGGCATCGAGATTTGAGGACCTTCGTTTTTTGTCAATTTTGTGAAAAAGTCACGTGGTAAGTCGTTTTTTCAACTTTAAACGCTTGTAAAATAAATTGCGCCGATCCGATTGAACTCAAACTTGGTTTCTCTATGTTTTCAGACACGCTCTTTCCATCTATGTTGGTGGCATCGAGATTTGAGGACCTTCGTTTTTGTCAATGTTTGAGAAAAAGTCCAAGGTAGCTAACTGTGCCTTGTTTTTTCAACTTTAAACTCGGATAAAATAATTTCCGCCGATCCGATTGAACTCAAACTTGGTTTCTCTATGTTTTCAGACACGCTCTTTCCATCTATGTTGGTGGCATCGAGATTTGAGGACCTTCGTTTTTTGTCAATTTTGTGAAAAAGTCACGTGGTAAGTCGTTTTTTCAACTTTAAACTCGGATAAAATAATTTCCGCCGATCCGATTGAACTCAAACTTGGTTTCTCTATGTTTTCAGACACGCTCTTTCCATCTATGTTGGTGGCATCGAGATTTGAGGACCTTCGTTTTTTGTCAATTTTTGAGAAAACACCCAAGGTAGCACCTGTGCCTTGTTTTTTCAACTTTAAACGCTTGTAAAATAAATTGCGCCGATCCGATTGAACTCAAACTTGGTTTTCCTATGTTTTCAGACACGCTCTTTCCATCTATGTTGGTGGCATCGAGATTTGAGGACCTTCGTTTTTTGTCAATTTTGTGAGAAAAGCACCCAAGGTAGCTACCTGTGCCTTGTTTTTTCAACTTTAAACGCGTTGTAAAATAAATTGCGCCGATCCGATTGAACTCAAACTTGGTTTCTCTATGTTTTCAGACACGCTCTTTCCATCTATGTTGGTGGCATCGAGATTTGAGGACCTTCGTTTTTTGTCAATTTTTGAGAAAACACCCAAGGTAGCTACCTGTGCCTTGTTTTTTCAACTTTAAACTCGGATAAAATAATTTCCGCCGATCCGATTGAACTCAAACTTGGTTTTCCTATGTTTTCAGACACGCTCTTTCCATCTATGTTGGTGGCATCGAGATTTGTGGACCTTCGTTTTTTGTCAATTTTGTGAGAAAAGCACGCAAGGTAGCTACCTGTGCCTTGTTTTTTCAACTTTAAACTCGGATAAAATAATTTCCGCCGATCCGATTGAACTCAAACTTGGTTTCCCTATGTTTTCAGACACGCTCTTTCCATCTATGTTGGTGGCATCGAGATTTGAGGACCTTCGTTTTTTGTCAATTTTGTGAAAAAGTCACGTGGTAAGTCGTTTTTTCAACTTTAAACTCGGATAAAATAATTTCCGCCGATCCGATTGAACTCAAACTTGGTTTCTCTATGTTTTCAGACACGCTCTTTCCATCTATGTTGGTGGCATCGAGATTTGAGGACCTTCGTTTTTTGTCAATTTTGTGAGAAAAGCACGTCAAGGTAGCTACCTGTGCCTTGTTTTTTCAACTTTAAACGCTTGTAAAATAAATTGCGCCGATCCGATTGAACTCAAACTTGGTTTCCCTATGTTTTCAGACACGCTCTTTCCATCTATGTTGGTGGCATCGAGATTTGTGGACCTTCGTTTTTTGTCAATTTTTGAGAAAACACTCAAGGTAGCTACCTGTGCCTTGTTTTTTCAACTTTAAACGCTTGTAAAATAATTTCCGCCGATCCGATTGAACTCAAACTTGGTTTCTCCTATGTTTTCAGACACGCTCTTTCCATCTATGTTGGTGGCATCGAGATTTGAGGACCTTCGTTTTTTGTCAATTTTGAGAAAACAGTCCAAGGTAGCTACCTGTGCCTTGTTTTTTCAACTTTAAACTCGGATAAAATAATTTCCGCCGATCCGATTGAACTCAAACTTGGTTTCTCTATGTTTTCAGACACGCTCTTTCCATCTATGTTGGTGGCATCGAGATTTGAGGACCTTCGTTTTTCGTCAATTTTGTGAAAAAGTCACGTGGTAAGTCGTTTTTTCAACTTTAAACTCGGATAAAATAATTTCCGCCGATCCGATTGAACTCAAACTTGGTTTCTCTATGTTTTCAGACACGCTCTTTCCATCTATGTTGGTGGCATCGAGATTTGTGGACCTTCGTTTTTTGTCAATTTTGAGAAAAAGTCCAAGGTAGCTAACTGTGCCTTGTTTTTTCAACTTTAAACGCTTGTAAAATAAATTGCGCCGATCCGATTGAACTCAAACTTGGTTTCTCTATGTTTTCAGACACGCTCTTTCCATCTATGTTGGTGGCATCGAGATTTGTGGACCTTCGTTTTTTGTCAATTTTGTGAGAAAAGCACCCAAGGTAGCTACCTGTGCCTTGTTTTTTCAACTTTAAACGCGTTGTAAAATAAATTGCGCCGATCCGATTGAACTCAAACTTGGTTTCCCTATGTTTTCAGACACGCTCTTTCCATCTATGTTGGTGGCATCGAGATTTGAGGACCTTCGTTTTTTGTCAATTTTTGAGAAAACACCCAAGGTGGCTACCTGTGCCTTGTTTTTTCAACTTTAAACGCGTTGTAAAATAAATTGCGCCGATCCGATTGAACTCAAACTTGGTTTCTCTATGTTTTCAGACACGCTCTTTCCATCTATGTTGGTGGCATCGAGATTTGAGGACCTTCGTTTTTTGTCAATTTTTGAGAAAACACCCAAGGTAGCTACCTGTGCCTTGTTTTTTCAACTTTAAACTCGGATAAAATAATTTCCGCCGATCCGATTGAACTCAAACTTGGTTTCTCTATGTTTTCAGACACGCTCTTTCCATCTATGTTGGTGGCATCGAGATTTGAGGACCTTCGTTTTTTGTCAATTTTTGAGAAAACACCCAAGGTAGCTACCTGTGCCTTGTTTTTTCAACTTTAAACGCTTGTAAAATAAATTGCGCCGATCCGATTGAACTCAAACTTGGTTTTCCTATGTTTTCAGACACGCTCTTTCCATCTATGTTGGTGGCATCGAGATTTGAGGACCTTCTTTTTTTGTCAATTTTTGAGAAAACACCCAAGTAGCTACCTGTGCCTTGTTTTTTCAACTTTAAACGCGTTGTAAAATAAATTGCGCCGATCCGATTGAACTCAAACTTGGTTTCTCTATGTTTTCAGACACGCTCTTTCCATCTATGTTGGTGGCATCGAGATTTGAGGACCTTCGTTTTTTGTCAATTTTTGAGAAAACACCCAAGGTAGCTACCTGTGCCTTGTTTTTTCAACTTTAAACGCGTTGTAAAATAAATTGCGCCGATCCGATTGAACTCAAACTTGGTTTCTCCTATGTTTTCAGACACGCTCTTTCCATCTATGTTGGTGGCATCGAGATTTGAGGACCTTCGTTTTTTGTCAATTTTTGAGAAAACACCCAAGGTAGCTACCTGTGCCTTGTTTTTTCAACTTTAAACGCTTGTAAAATAAATTGCGCCGATCCGATTGAACTCAAACTTGGTTTCCCTATGTTTTCAGACACGCTCTTTCCATCTATGTTGGTGGCATCGAGATTTGTGGACCTTCGTTTTTCGTCAATTTTGTGAAAAAGTCACGTGGTAAGTCGTTTTTTCAACTTTAAACGCGTGATAAAATAAATTGCGCCGATCCGATTGAACTCAAACTTGGTTTCTCTATGTTTTCAGACACGCTCTTTCCATCTATGTTGGTGGCATCGAGATTTGAGGACCTTCGTTTTTTGTCAATTTTTGAGAAAACACCCAAGGTAGCTACCTGTGCCTTGTTTTTTCAACTTTAAACGTTGTAAAATAAATTGCGCCGATCCGATTGAACTCAAACTTGGTTTCTCTATGTTTTCAGACACGCTCTTTCCATCTATGTTGGTGGCATCGAGATTTGAGGACCTTCGTTTTTCTGTCAATGTTTGAGAAAACAGTCCAAGCGTAGCTACCTGTGCCTTGTTTTTTCAACTTTAAACTCGGATAAAATAATTTCCGCCGATCCGATTGAACTCAAACTTGGTTTCTCTATGTTTTCAGACACGCTCTTTCCATCTATGTTGGTGGCATCGAGATTTGAGGACCTTCGTTTTTTGTCAATTTTTGAGAAAACACCCAAGGTAGCTACCTGTGCCTTGTTTTTTCAACTTTAAACGCTGGATAAAATAAATTGCGCCGATCCGATTGAACTCAAACTTGGTTTCTCCTATGTTTTCAGACACGCTCTTTCCATCTATGTTGGTGGCATCGAGATTTGAGGACCTTCGTTTTTCGTCAATTTTGTGAAAAAGTCACGTGGTAAGTCGTTTTTTCAACTTTAAACTCGGATAAAATAATTTCCGCCGATCCGATTGAACTCAAACTTGGTTTCTCTATGTTTTCAGACACGCTCTTTCCATCTATGTTGGTGGCATCGAGATTTGAGGACCTTCGTTTTTTGTCAATTTTTGAGAAAACACCCAAGGTAGCTACCTGTGCCTTGTTTTTTCAACTTTAAACGCTTGTAAAATAAATTGCGCCGATCCGATTGAACTCAAACTTGGTTTCTCCTATGTTTTCAGACACGCTCTTTCCATCTATGTTGGTGGCATCGAGATTTGTGGACCTTCGTTTTTTGTCAATTTTTGAGAAAACACTCAAGGTAGCTACCTGTGCCTTGTTTTTTCAACTTTAAACGCTTGTAAAATAAATTGCGCCGATCCGATTGAACTCAAACTTGGTTTTCCTATGTTTTCAGACACGCTCTTTCCATCTATGTTGGTGGCATCGAGATTTGAGGACCTTCGTTTTTTGTCAATTTTTGAGAAAACACCCAAGGTAGCTACCTGTGCCTTGTTTTTTCAACTTTAAACTCGGATAAAATAATTTCCGCCGATCCGATTGAACTCAAACTTGGTTTCTCTATGTTTTCAGACACGCTCTTTCCATCTATGTTGGTGGCATCGAGATTTGAGGACCTTCGTTTTTTGTCAATTTTGTGAAAAAGTCACGTGGTAAGTCGTTTTTTCAACTTTAAACTCGGATAAAATAATTTCCGCCGATCCGATTGAACTCAAACTTGGTTTCTCCTATGTTTTCAGACACGCTCTTTCCATCTATGTTGGTGGCATCGAGATTTGAGGACCTTCGTTTTTTGTCAATGTTTGAGAAAAAGTCCAAGGTAGCTAACTGTGCCTTGTTTTTTCAACTTTAAACTCGGATAAAATAATTTCCGCCGATCCGATTGAACTCAAACTTGGTTTCTCTATGTTTTCAGACACGCTCTTTCCATCTATGTTGGTGGCATCGAGATTTGAGGACCTTCGTTTTTTGTCAATTTTGTGAGAAAAGTCACGCAAGGTAGCACCTGTGCCTTGTTTTTTCAACTTTAAACGTTGTAAAATAAATTGCGCCGATCCGATTGAACTCAAACTTGGTTTCTCCTATGTTTTCAGACACGCTCTTTCCATCTATGTTGGTGGCATCGAGATTTGAGGACCTTCGTTTTTTGTCAATTTTTGAGAAAACACCCAAGGTAGCTACCTGTGCCTTGTTTTTTCAACTTTAAACTCGGATAAAATAATTTCCGCCGATCCGATTGAACTCAAACTTGGTTTCTCTATGTTTTCAGACACGCTCTTTCCATCTATGTTGGTGGCATCGAGATTTGAGGACCTTCGTTTTTGTCAATTTTGAGAAAAAGTCCAAGGTAGCTAACTGTGCCTTGTTTTTTCAACTTTAAACTCGGATAAAATAATTTCCGCCGATCCGATTGAACTCAAACTTGGTTTCTCTATGTTTTCAGACACGCTCTTTCCATCTATGTTGGTGGCATCGAGATTTGAGGACCTTCGTTTTTTGTCAATTTTTGAGAAAACACCCAAGGTAGCTACCTGTGCCTTGTTTTTTCAACTTTAAACGCTTGTAAAATAAATTGCGCCGATCCGATTGAACTCAAACTTGGTTTTCCTATGTTTTCAGACACGCTCTTTCCATCTATGTTGGTGGCATCGAGATTTGAGGACCTTCGTTTTTTGTCAATTTTGTGAGAAAACACCCAAGTAGCTACCTGTGCCTTGTTTTTTCAACTTTAAACGCGTTGTAAAATAAATTGCGCCGATCCGATTGAACTCAAACTTGGTTTCTCTATGTTTTCAGACACGCTCTTTCCATCTATGTTGGTGGCATCGAGATTTGAGGACCTTCGTTTTTTGTCAATTTTTGAGAAAACACCCAAGGTAGCTACCTGTGCCTTGTTTTTTCAACTTTAAACGCGTTGTAAAATAAATTGCGCCGATCCGATTGAACTCAAACTTGGTTTCTCTATGTTTTCAGACACGCTCTTTCCATCTATGTTGGTGGCATCGAGATTTGAGGACCTTCGATTTTTGTCATGATGTTTGAGAAAACAGTCCCAAGGTAGCTACCTGTGCCTTGTTTTTTCAACTTTAAACTCGGATAAAATAATTTCCGCCGATCCGATTGAACTCAAACTCGGTTTCTCCTATGTTTTCAGACACGCTCTTTCCATCTATGTTGGTGGCATCGAGATTTGAGGACCTTCGTTTTTTGTCAATTTTTGAGAAAACACCCAAGGTAGCTACCTGTGCCTTGTTTTTTCAACTTTAAACGGTTGTAAAATAAATTGCGCCGATCCGATTGAACTCAAACTTGGTTTCTCTATGTTTTCAGACACGCTCTTTCCATCTATGTTGGTGGCATCGAGATTTGAGGACCTTCGATTTTCATGATGTTTCAAAAAAAGTCCAAAGGTAGCTAACTGTGCCTTGTTTTTTCAACTTTAAACTCGGATAAAATAATTTCCGCCGATCCGATTGAACTCAAACTTGGTTTTCCTAGGTTTTCAGACACGCTCTTTCCATTTATGTTGGTGGCATCGAGATTTGAGGACCTTCTTTTTTTGTCAATTTTTGAGAAAACACCCAAAGTAGCTACCTGTGCCTTGTTTTTTCAACTTTAAACGGTTGTAAAATAAATTGCGCCGATCCGATTGAACTCAAACTCGGTTTCTCTATGTTTTCAGACACGCTCTTTCCATCTATGTTGGTGGCATCGAGATTTGAGGACCTTCGTTTTTTGTCAATTTTTGAGAAAACACCCAAGGTAGCTACCTGTGCCTTGTTTTTTCAACTTTAAACGGTTGTAAAATAAATTGCGCCGATCCGATTGAACTCAAACTTGGTTTCTCTATGTTTTCAGACACGCTCTTTCCATCTATGTTGGTGGCATCGAGATTTGAGGACCTTCGATTTTCATGATGTTTCAAAAAAAGTCCAAAGGTAGCTAACTGTGCCTTGTTTTTTCAACTTTAAACTCGGATAAAATAATTTCCGCCGATCCGATTGAACTCAAACTCGGTTTCTCTATGTTTTCAGACACGCTCTTTCCATCTATGTTGGTGGCATCGAGATTTGAGGACCTTCGTTTTTTGTCAATTTTTGAGAAAACACCCAAGGTAGCTACCTGTGCCTTGTTTTTTCAACTTTAAACGGTTGTAAAATAAATTGCGCCGATCCGATTGAACTCAAACTTGGTTTCTCTATGTTTTCAGACACGCTCTTTCCATCTATGTTGGTGGCATCGAGATTTGAGGACCTTCGATTTTCATGATGTTTCAAAAAAAGTCCAAAGGTAGCTAACTGTGCCTTGTTTTTTCAACTTTAAACTCGGATAAAATAATTTCCGCCGATCCGATTGAACTCAAACTTGGTTTTCCTAGGTTTTCAGACACGCTCTTTCCATTTATGTTGGTGGCATCGAGATTTGAGGACCTTCTTTTTTTGTCAATTTTTGAGAAAACACCCAAAGTAGCTACCTGTGCCTTGTTTTTTCAACTTTAAACGGTTGTAAAATAAATTGCGCCGATCCGATTGAACTCAAACTCGGTTTCTCTATGTTTTCAGACACGCTCTTTCCATCTATGTTGGTGGCATCGAGATTTGAGGACCTTCGTTTTTTGTCAATTTTTGAGAAAACACCCAAGGTAGCTACCTGTGCCTTGTTTTTTCAACTTTAAACGGTTGTAAAATAAATTGCGCCGATCCGATTGAACTCAAACTTGGTTTCTCTATGTTTTCAGACACGCTCTTTCCATCTATGTTGGTGGCATCGAGATTTGAGGACCTTCGATTTTCATGATGTTTCAAAAAAAGTCCAAAGGTAGCTAACTGTGCCTTGTTTTTTCAACTTTAAACTCGGATAAAATAATTTCCGCCGATCCGATTGAACTCAAACTTGGTTTCTCTATGTTTTCAGACACGCTCTTTCCATCTATGTTGGTGGCATCGAGATTTGAGGACCTTCGTTTTTTGTCAATTTTTGAGAAAACACCCAAGGTAGCTACCTGTGCCTTGTTTTTTCAACTTTAAACGCTTGTAAAATAAATTGCGCCGATCCGATTGAACTCAAACTTGGTTTTCCTAGGTTTTCAGACACGTTCTTTCCATTTATGTTGGTGGCATCGAGATTTGAGGACCTTCTTTTTTTGTCAATTTTTGAGAAAACACCCAAAGTAGCTACCTGTGCCTTGTTTTTTCAACTTTAAACGGTTGTAAAATAAATTGCGCCGATCCGATTGAACTCAAACTCGGTTTCTCTATGTTTTCAGACACGCTCTTTCCATCTATGTTGGTGGCATCGAGATTTGAGGACCTTCGTTTTTTGTCAATTTTTGAGAAAACACCCAAGGTAGCTACCTGTGCCTTGTTTTTTCAACTTTAAACTCGGATAAAATAATTTCCGCCGATCCGATTGAACTCAAACTTGGTTTTCCTAGGTTTTCAGACACGCTCTTTCCATCTATGTTGGTGGCATCGAGATTTGTGGACCTTCGTTTTTCGTCAATTTTGTGAAAAAGTCACGTGGTAAGTCGTTTTTTCAACTTTAAACGCTTGTAAAATAAATTGCGCCGATCCGATTGAACTCAAACTTGGTTTCCCTATGTTTTCAGACACGCTCTTTCCATCTATGTTGGTGGCATCGAGATTTGTGGACCTTCGTTTTTCGTCAATTTTGTGAAAAAGTCACGTGGTAAGTCGTTTTTTACACTTTAAACGCTTGTAAAATAAATTGCGCCGATCCGATTGAACTCAAACTTGGTTTCCCTATGTTTTCAGACACGCTCTTTCCATCTATGTTGGTGGCATCGAGATTTGTGGACCTTTGTTTTTCGTCAATTTTGTGAAAAAGTCACGTGGTAAGTCGTTTTTTCAACTTTAAACTCGGATAAAATAATTTCCGCCGATCCGATTGAACTCAAACTTGGTTTCTCTATGTTTTCAGACACGCTCTTTCCATCTATGTTGGTGGCATCGAGATTTGTGGACCTTCGTTTTTTGTCAATTTTTGAGAAAACACTCAAGGTAGCTACCTGTGCCTTGTTTTTTCAACTTTGAACTCGGATAAAATAATTTCCGCCGATCCGATTGAACTCAAACTTGGTTTCCCTATGTTTTCAGACACGCTCTTTCCATCTATGTTGGTGGCATCGAGATTTGAGGACTTTCGTTTTGGTACATTTGGGAGTACAGGAAAAAGTTTGAAAAAGTTAGTTTTACGAATAACTTGTAACAACGGCGTCCTCTGAGGTTCCAAGGGGTTTTTTCCGTTTCTCTACATCCTAAAGAATAGATCTATACGCATTTAATTTTAATTAACTACAATTCGATTTTATTACATTTAAGAGTACAGGAAAAAGTTTCAAAAAGTTTGAAAAAGTTAGTTTTACGAATAACTTGAAACAACGGCGTCCTCTGAGGTTCCAAGGGGTTTTTTCCGTTTCTCTACATCCTAAAGAATAGATATATGTGCATTTTGTTTGAATTAATTACAATTCGATTTTATTACATTTAAGAGTACAGGAAAAAGTTTGAAAAAGTTTGAAAAAGTTAGTTTTACATATAACTTGAAACAACGGCGTCCTCTGAGGTTCCAAGGGGTTTTTTCCGTTTCTCTACATCCTAAAGAATAGATATATGTGCATTTAATTTTAATTAATTACAATTCGATTTTAATACATTTAAGAGTACAGGAAAAAGTTTCAAAAAGTTTGAAAAAGTTTGAAAAAGTTAGTTTTACGATTAACTTGAAACAACGGCGTCCTCTGAGGTTCCAAGGGGTTTTTTCCGTTTCTCTACATCCTAAAGAATAGATATATGTGCATTTAATTTTAATTAATTACAATTCGATTTTAATACATTTAAGAGTACAGGAAAAAGTTTGAAAAAGTTTGAAAAAGTTAGTTTTACAAATAACTTGAAACAACGGCGTCCTCTGAGGTTCCAAGGGGTTTTTTCCGTTTCTCTACATCCTAAAGAATAGATATATGTGCATTTTGTTTGAATTAATTACAATTCGATTTTATTACATTTAAGGGTACAGGAAAAAGTTTGAAAAAGTTTGAAAAAGTTAGTTTTACGATTAACTTGACACAACGGCGTCCTCTGAGGTTCCAAGGGGTTTTTTCCGTTTCTCTACATCCTAAAGAATAGATATATGTGCATTTTGTTTGAATTAATTACAATTCGATTTTATTACATTTAAGGGTACAGGAAAAAGTTTGAAAAAGTTTGAAAAAGTTAGTTTTACGATTAACTTGAAACAACGGCGTCCTCTGAGGTTCCAAGGGGTTTTTTCCGTTTCTCTACATCCTAAAGAATAGATCTATACGCATTTAATTTTAATTAATTACAATTCGATTTTATTACATTTAAGAGTACAGGAAAAAGTTTCAAAAAGTTTGAAAAAGTTTGACAAAGTTAGTTTTACGATTAACTTGAAACAACGGCGTCCTCTGAAGTTCCAAGGGGTTTTTTCCGTTTCTCTACATCCTAAAGAATAGATATATGTGCATTTAATTTTAATTAATTACAATTCGATTTTATTACATTTAAGAGTACAGGAAAAAGTTTGAAAAAGTTTGAAAAAGTTAGTTTTACATATAACTTGAAACAACGGCGTCCTCTGAGGTTCCAAGGGGTTTTTTCCGTATCTCTACATCCTAAAGAATAGATATATGTGCATTTTGTTTGAATTAATTACAATTCGATTTTATTACATTTAAGGGTACAACAAAAAGTTTGAAAAAGTTTGAAAAAGTTAGTTTTACG